>JAZGTI010021409.1:0-10178 GCA_036877585.1 Botia kubotai | reverse complement strand
TTCATATATCTTGTTTATAGCTTGTATTGTTTTCTGTGAAAAAGGGGGATGTGGTGCAGTGTTATATGCACTTATGATGTAATTGCATATTGACTGCAATTGCATACTTGGTTTGACTGCTGGGTTCTACCGGGTCAGATGAGTGAGACTGAGATGCATGAGATTATTAGCAGTTGGAGCTGCTTGTGTTCTGTACAATAAACGTGTTTCTGAGTTATACCTCTCCGTGTATGCAGTCTATAAGATACACAGCACGAGAAGAAACACTACACACAGAAAACTCATGCAGGACCCACTTTGGGTTTAGTGTGGGCTTGTCTTGACCACACTGTCCCACAGTAAACCCACACTGGCATGTTTTCTGGGAAGTTTACGATTACAAGATAACCAGTAACCAGAATACCTTGACACTGCCATTGAATTGACCAAACCGGAAGCATTGATACACTGCTTCGACAAGCACTTCTATAATCAATAATAATCAATTACGCTGTGATAAATGTCTATGAAGAAATTCTGGCTTGCAACCTGCTCTGTTCGGCTGTAAGGGCTCATTGTCATTTAAAGATGAATGCACGGAAACAGGTTGCTGTGAACAGAGCTGTTTTTGACAAGGTAAAAGGGATGTTGTTTTACATTGAGGAATTTTAACCAAAGTATGTTAAAGACATTTCACGAAGACCCTAAAGAATCATACATGTGGAAAATGGACATCTGATGTCCCCTTTTAAGGATATGTTCACCCCAAAACGACAATTTCCTTATAATGTACACGCGTGTCATCCAAGATGTTGATATCCAGCGTGACCATTCCAACCTGATTACATGGGTGAGTTCCCGAACACGCATCGCAGAGCTCACCAAGCCGTGGCAACATTTGTGGTTATAAAGTATATAAATGTGTATTGTTTTTACGATGTCTGATTGTTTCGCTAAACAAGACCCTTATTTGTCAGCTTGGGTCAAGAGGAGCCATTTGAACTTTATTTTACACCTTCAAACCGAGGGACCCTGTTGAATTGCATTAGATGGAAAACATTCCGAAAAGGTTTCTGAGTTTCTTTTCGAGTGAAGAAAGAAAAACAAACATCTTGGATGACATGAGGGGGACTTAATTTTCGTTTTGGTTTTTTGGTTTGGACATATCCTTTAATGCGAGGCAGAACAAAGAAAAAGCACGGACTGTCACGTGTCAAGTGTCCTATAAGAGCGCGTCAGGGGCGGGGACGAAGAGGGCGAGTCAGAGGCGGGCCCGGAGGTTTCTGGAAGCTCGTGTTCTTTGTGCTGCAGGATGGCGGCGGTGAAAGCGCTTAACCCAAAGGCGGAGGTTGCGCGGGCTCACGCGGCTCTGGCCGTAAACATCAGCGCCGCTCGCGGGCTGCAGGATGTGCTGAAGAGTAACCTGGGGCCGAAGGGAACCATGAAAATGTGAGTTTGACGAGGCGCGGGGATCGGAGCGATTTGTTAGCGCACGCACGTGATTCAGCTCGAGCTTGCCTGCTAACCGGTGCAAATAAACGCGTGCCCCGCTCCTCATATTAAAACCAGCCGGTGAAATTTAGCGCTGTGCGGCGGATGAAGCGAAGATGATGATGATGATGATGATGATACTTAACTGTGTGTCTTATAGACGAGTAAAATGTTTGAGCACGTGCTCATCATGAGGTTAGCATTAGCGCTATCAGCTTAACTACAATGCGCGTAAAACGGGACCATAAACTCACTTGAGCTGAAGTCAGTCTGACCTCTTATGTGTTGTGGTGATCGTCATCATGTCCTTCAGTCTGTCTGAAGACTTAGTGTTTTAGTATTAACAGTTTTTGATGAAGTTGAAAAACGTCACGCTTTGTGTAAAATACAGTAATGCTTTATTAAGCGGAGTTATAAAGTCAGTGTTTTATGTGTTTTAAACCTGTTTGTTTCACAGGCTTGTTTCTGGTGCTGGAGACATCAAGCTGACCAAAGATGGCAATGTTCTCCTGCATGAGATGGTGGGAGCGTCACTCTTGCTGTACATCGATTGCTATTCAGCACATATTGTGTTTGTTCATTTGATGTTATAATTAAATAGTGTGCCTTGTGGTTCATGAGTTGTTCTTATGTTTTTTTTGTTCTTATGTAAAGTGAACACTAGTATTATCCGTTGTCATTAATCTCAAGGGGTCCAGATATCAGATGATCCATCAATATGATGGATTTATTGATCAGCACTATTTTCTGTTCAATATGGCCTGTTTTTCTGTCCGTTGTGGTCATAGTTTCTGCTCTGTGTGTGTGTGTGTGTTTGAGTCTCTCTGACGCTGCAGTGTGGTTTCACATGTTTCAGCAAATCCAGCATCCCACAGCTTCACTGATCGCAAAGGTTGCCACAGCCCAAGATGACATCACGGGTGACGGCACCACGTCCAATGTGCTTATTATAGGGGAGCTCCTGAAACAGGCTGACCTCTACATCTCTGAAGTATGTTCTGTTTTAATTGTCAGTTCTGTGGGGTCACATTCACTTGTTAACCAGTCTCTGTTTGCCCACTACAGGGTCTTCACCCCAGGATCATTGCAGAGGGCTTTGAAGCTGCAAAAGATAAGGCCCTCGAGGTTCTGGAAGAGGTGAAGGTCATGAAGGAGATGGGCAGAGAGACGCTTATCAATGTGGCCAGGACATCACTCAGAACCAAAGTCCATACAGAGCTGGCAGATTTACTCACAGAGGTGAGAGTGGAACCTTCCCCTCATGACCATAAAGAGCAAAATATTGTCTGTTTAGTCTTGGGGACACTGTTCAAATTAAACAGTGTCCCCGAGTTGACAATGTTACCATTTAATATAACTATGGTGCAGTTTATCATTGGATGTCTGGTTGGTTTTAATGCTTGTCTTCTTGTCCGGTAAATCAAACCTCAGAACATTATTCATTTCGCACAAATCAGGTGTTGCAGATATATTATTGCTGATGTTAACTATTTTTACATTATTTTTTTATGGTTATTGTCTATTTGTAAACGACAGTGTTTTGTCTTTAGGCTGTGGTTGATGCTGTTCTGGCCATCAGGAAACCTAATGAGCCCATTGATCTTTACATGGTGGAAATTATGGAGATGAAGCACAAAACCGACAGCGACACGCAGTGAGACGCGTTTTCTCTTCACTCTGAGCTAATAACACACCCAGAGAAGACCAGTTTGTATTACTCTGAATCTGCATGATGGATGGAGATCACTGATGTATCATAATGAACAAGTAAACAAATGTACATTATAGTAAAAGAGTGTGTTTCAGAGCAAGTTGAATGTGATTGTGTTGTTTGTGATTGTCAGACTCATCAGAGGTCTTGTGTTGGATCATGGAGCCAGACATCCGGACATGAAGAAGAGGGTGGAAGACGCATTTATCCTTACCTGCAATGTGTCTTTGGAATATGAGAAAACGTGAGTGTTAAGATCTTCTACTGTGGACATACAGGATAGTGCCATCCTGTTTATTGAGGTGAATAATAATGATCAGGTCTGTGAAATGCTGTGTCCTGGCAGAGAGGTGAACTCTGGGTTCTTCTACAAGAGTGCGGAGGAGCGAGACAAACTGGTGAAGGCAGAGAGGAAGTTTATTGAAGACCGTGTGATGAAGATCATTGAGCTAAAAAACAAACTCTGTGCAGATAGCAAGAAGGGCTTTGTTGTCATCAACCAGAAGGTGATGCAGCTATACTGATCAAGACTAATTTGTTTAGTCTAGGGCTCAGCAGTATAGCAAACGTAAAGGGAAACAAAGTACATTTAAGTTTTGTCAAGTTAAGCACTATTTAAATGGTTTACATTTGATCTAAATCATTAAGCTGTGTTTGTTCTGTTCTTTAATGTTTGCGCCATTATGTTCAAGTTTTCAGTATTTTCATTGTTGTCAGAAATACTGAATGTTCCATAGATGTTGGAGGACATGAGTCATATTTGCACATAGTGGACTTGGATGAAGGGCTGGTCCAGTCAGTAATGAGTCAAAACTCAACAGAGCTCTCAATATTTAGACCACTTTACTTCGTGAATGCTATTAGGATGTGACGAGACTTGCAAACAGCATAACAAAAATGTGTCTGGAAAAAAATTGTTTGCTCTGCTTTTACTCTGAGTGATTGTTGTATAACAGGGGATTGATCCCTTCTCTCTGGATGCTCTGGCTAAAGAAGGTATTGTGGCCTTGCGGAGAGCCAAGAGAAGGAACATGGAGAGGTGAGTGACAAACTTCAGACCTGCTTAGTCGGACATGGCTGAATTCTGTGTTACTCTGTCAGTGAGAAATACAGTCAGACACCATGTAAAATCACATCAGCTCTCATGTTTTAATGATGGATCAGACCTTTGCCATCACTGACACAAGAGCTGAGACAACGTGACATGCAAAATCTAATAAGACTATTTTGACTTCAAAATTCAAAACTTCATGTGCAGTCTGAAATAAGTTTATTGAAAGTAATCTACAAAAACGGAGAGATTAACCATTTACATGTGAACAGGGTTTACTGGGTGATCAGGACAGCAAACCCACAACACGTGTAATTGAGTGATATGCAAAAAGAATGTTTACATAAGTCATACACTAAAAGCATTAATTAGACTCGATTTAATTTTTACATTAGGGAACCTTGAGTCACAAGTTACAAGTGTCCATCAGGGAAAGTTACAATTTACATAGAAATGAATGTTAAAAGTGTTTAAGTGGAATTGAGTCCATCTGATTGTGATCTGTCCATCAGACTGACTCTGGCCTGTGGGGGTGTGGCCATGAACTCTGTGGATGACCTCACAGCGGAGTGTCTGGGACATGCTGGGCTCGTGTATGAACACACACTTGTGAGAACTGCACATTTTCTCAACACTCACCTAAAACCCAACAGTGACTGTTCGCTCACAGCTGCCTGTGTCTGTTGTCTGTCAGGGCGAGGAGAAGTTCACCTTCATTGAACAGTGTGGGAACCCTCGTTCTGTTACCCTGCTGGTCAAAGGGCCCAACAAACACACCCTGACGCAGATCAAAGAGGCGGTGCGGGATGGACTCAGATCTGTCAAAAATGCAGTTGAAGACGGTGAGTGACACTGTGGAGTTGTGATGTTGATGTGTGTTCAGGGGTGGGCCATGTAATGTTTGGATCAGCAATTCAATTCAGTTCACATTTTTGTATAGCGCTTGCCACAATGCATTTATTTTCTGAAAAGCAGCTTTGAAAATATAAGTTGTAAATTGGCAGACAGGTCTTTAGTTAAAAGTGATGGTACAGACTATGCAGTTATCTAATATATTGTATGCGTTTAAGCAAAAGTACCAATCATTCCATGTCCTTGCACAAGTCTGCGTCATCTGTACATAGTGTTTGGTCATCTGAAGTCATCTTAAGATGCTTGATCCATACTGGAGCATGACTTGTAGCTACCCCAGGATAGGTATCCTGAGGTAGAAACTGGAGACAAATAGAGATTAGTCCAACTTTGTTCATAACTAGCACATGATAATCTTTAGCGAACACGAGGTTATAAGATACATTGTGAATGCTTGGTTAAAAAGATGTCTTTAATCTGAATTTGAATTGTGAGAGTGTCTGAGCCCTAAACGGTGTCAGGAAGGCTATTCCAGAGTTTAGGAGCCAAGTGTGAAAATGCTCTTTGCGATTCCAGGTCCTACTGAAAGTCTAGAGTTTTATGATTTTAAAGTGTGCATTTACAGCAAGGAGCACTGTGGAATCCTGATTATGTTGATGTGTGTTCAGGGAGGGGAGGTGTAATGTTTGGATTACGAGCCCACAGCACCCGCTAATGATGTTGATGTGCGTTTAGGTTCAGTTGTGGCGGGTGCTGGAGCGTTCGAAGTGACAGTGGCAGATGCTCTGATCAAACACAAGCCCAGGGTCAAAGGTCGTGCTCAGTTGGGTGTGCAGGCATTTTCTGACGCCCTTCTGGTCATTCCAAAGGTAACGTCAAACTGTTTACTTTTGTTTTTATAAGAGATTTTGTCCACAATATGAACAGACAATATTGTCTTGTTAGGGCTGAGTCTTTGTTATTATTATTTAAAGGTTCTGGCTCAGAATTCAGGCTATGACCCACAGGAGACTCTTGTGAAACTGCAGAGTGAATATAAAGAGTCAGGACAACTGGTGGGAGTCGACCTCAGCTCAGGCATGTATCACACTTTCCTACACAAGTATTATATAAACACTCAGTGGTGACAGTAAATTTGAGTCAGTGTTTGGATGAGTTGATTTAGTGAATTGAATCAAACATCTGAAACTTTATCTGCTTGTTTCCTACTATTTATCACACACTGTTACACAGAGCTGATGAACCATTACACTTCTGAATCTGATTTTTACATAATGCACAATTACACACACATTTCCTGACAAAACCCAAATGAAGATTGTTTATAAATGTTGCAAACTGAAGCGATTATTTGCAAAACTGACATGCAAGAAGTTGGTTTTAATTCTGTATCATTTATCACATCACTGTCCTTCAGTTCACTGCTGTGAACAGTTGACTTCAAGCCATTTTTGTGTAGAACGTGTCATAAAGCCCCCACCATGGGGAGCCTTTCCTTCTCTGCCATTATTATAAAAGGGTTAGGATGTCATACAAACGATGTGTTAATGAATGGATTAAATTATGCTGTATTTAGTCTTATACATCAGTGTGTTGAAGGAGAATTGTGGGATTGTTCCTGTATTAGTGTGTACATTGATGTTAATCTCAATGCGTCTTTGGACACGTTCTGTTGAAACTGAACGTCTTTACTGCTCACTGTCGGTTGTTTGGACGTGTTCTGTGGCTGAGATCTTACAGGACAGCTCACCTAGTGTGATTGAGTTTATATTTCTATCACTTTTATTTGTAATTAATGTCAATGCATTCAGTTGACAGCTGCTATTAAAGCATTTATGTAGAAATATTAAAACATCATCTCTGTGCAGTTCTCTGTGGTCTCAGATGTTTCTTTCGTTTGCAGGTGAGCCAATGGTTGCAGGAGAAGCTGGTGTGTGGGATAACTACAGTGTAAAGAAACAGCTGCTTCACTCATGGTGAGAAACTTTAAGCAAACACTACTGAAGTCACGTCAGTTCTGTGTGTGAACAGTGATTAAATGTGTCCCATCATGTGATTTGATTGACAGTTTGCCCCTGTTCTCTGCAGCACTGTTATTGCCAGTAACATTCTTCTAGTTGATGAGATCATGAGGGCAGGCATGTCTTCACTCAAGGGTTAACTGAAGAGGGTTCATCCTGTCGGTGATGTCGGTCTGAATCAGCTTCTCCCCCTCCAGTCAATCAGTTTATTGATGAGAATGTTAAAGATGCAAGTTCAACACACTTACCTTTGTATCCATTAAACATTTGGTTTAGTTACTTGTGTGGATTCTTTGTGAACTCTGAAAAGGAAAACAATTTCACTTAACCTGTATTATTGCAGGAGCAAGTGATTAAGTATTGCTTTTCAAAGCAGATTCAGCTGTAGATTAAGTTTGTAGGTTTATGAATAAAGGGTTGATTGAACCGATCAAACCACAAAATTAAGATAGCGTTCCAGCTTACATGAAGATGGCATATAAAAGACAACATCTTATTGGACGGGGTATGAGGGATTTGCAATAGTACCATGAACTACACACAAACGTAAAATACATGCATATGTAGCGGTGTGTTATCTGCGTTGTGTAATAAATTCAATCTACCGAAATCCTTGCCGTCAGGTCCTTATTTATTGGATCTGGGTAACACAAAACAGGCAAATTGAGGACGCAGCAAATAAAGCAGCGCGCGGCAGCAATGCACGACGCTGAGAAAGATATAAGATAACATTCGTTAAGCAAAACTTTTAAAAGGAAACTGATCAACAAAACGTGCGCGTATACATTACAAAGGGACTTAATCAAAATTAATCATCTGTTAAATGAAATATAGGTCTAATTGAATAACTTCACAAAATGTTGTAACCTACCGCTGCGAACTCATATGCGAACTTCATATGGAAGAATCAACTTGAGCCGACTCCATAAATTAGCATGGTTAGCATATGAACAAGTCATATGAACTCCTCCAAAGAAGCACCACAGGGCACTCTGGTAAGTCGGTGGAACATACTGGGTTGCACAAATGGCTCAGATAAGGGCGTCTGCAACTACATTCCTAGGCCCAGGGATGCAAGTCCATTATTAGAAGCGTCAACAGACAACAGAAAGGATTTATCGAAATCTGGGTGCGCCAAAACAACCCGTTCCAGCAAAGCTTGTTTCAGGGCATTAAAGGCATCTCTACATTCCTGTTTCCAGTCCAAAGATGTAGGTTTTCTGCCTGCTGTTGTACGTTTCTGTCCTTTGGCACGCCTTGGTTTCCTTATGCCTGATGTTAATGCAAAGAGGGGTCTACCAATGCGAGAACAGCCTTTGATATACTGCTGGTAGAAAACCACCATCCCCAAGAATGACCTTAGCGTTACCACCCAGAGCCGCAAGTGCATCTGCTTGGTGCGGAAGAGGGTGTGCATCTTTAACGCTGCATGCATTCAGCCAGCGGAAGTCTGTGCACAACCTCAGATCACCATTTCTCTTCCAGACTAACACAAGAGGCGACGCATAATCACTTGCTGACTTTCTGATTATGTCGCGTTCCTCCATGTCATCCAGTGCCTCATGCAGCTTCTTATAGTGTTATAGTGACAATCTTCTGTAGGTCTGAAGGGTTTATTATCACAGTCTAGGCCATGATGTGAAAATATTGACTCATACTTAACTAATAGGTCAACCAACTTCCCTCTCCAATATGGTGTCAAAGACTATGAGTCAATGTCGATATCCTGGAGCCCCAGGTTAGAAGGAGCTGATCTAGTAAGACCCTGTGGCATGCAATGATGTCTCTCCATCTCGCACGGTTTACTGCTGCAATTTGTCTGGCTTTTAGTGTTCACTTCATTACACTGTGGACGTCACATACTCCCAGTGGGCTTGTTCTTTGACTACCACAGCCAATCATTGTGAGCATTGTTGGGGCTACGTCATCTGAGGAAAGTACTTTTGCTCCCATGAGTTTGGACAGGGCTTGACAATCAATGGTACAGGCCACTGTCAAGCATTCCTCAAAGCAAAACAGCATCCTGTATTATGACTTGCATCACCACATAATTTGCATGTTCCATTTTGTTTATGCTAAGGTCTGAACATTCTTGTTGTCTGCTGACAAGATCCCTGATCCAAAACTCGTTCCAAAAGACTTATCACTCGACTCAAAGATTGATCCTGAGTAGACTGCTCGGTCACTTGGGGTGTAGGTACCACAGCAGCAGTTGTCTCTAAACCACAACTGTGGGCACACAAAATATCCATTGACTGAGCATGACATGCAATGCCACTCACATGTACATTAGACTTGCATTGTTTAATCTTATTCTCTCTTTGAAACTCATCCAGTCTAAGATGCACATAAGCCGCATTCCATTCATGCAGCAGCTTACATTTGAATATAAGAGACAGCTCTGGATCAGGACAGTTCCTGATGAACATTACAGTAACTTCATGAAAGGGATCATCTAGAGCCATTTTGCAAGGCCAATGTAGCGTAAAAATCTGCCAAAGGCATGCACGAATACACTGTGTCACTACTAACATGTGCTTAACAATTAAGCTAACTTTTGACAGTTCACTCTTATTGAAAGTTGATCAAGACAGATGACAATGTTCTGGTTATCTGTGTTGTGTTGTGTAATAAACTCAATATACCGAAATCCTTGCCATCATGTCCTCATTTATTGGATCTGGGTAACACAAAAAAGGCAAATTGAGGACTTGCAGCAAATAAAGCAGCGAGAAAGATATAAATAAGATTACATTCGTTAAGCAAAACTTTTAAATAAAAAGGAAACTAATCAACAAAACGCACGTGTATACATCACAGAGGGACTTAATCACAATTATACAAGTATATAGTGTAAAACCATTTGTTAAATTAAGTATAGGTCTAATTGAATCACCACACAAACTGTTGCAGCCTACTGCTGTGAACTCATATACAGATTGGGAAGAAGCAACCTGCTGACTCCCCAAATCACATGCTGACTACTGCAACGCACTACTTAGTGGCTGTCCTGCATCATCATTAAACAGACTACAGCTAGTTCAAAACGCAGCCGCCAGGGTGCTTACTAAAT
>JAZGTI010021408.1:0-10178 GCA_036877585.1 Botia kubotai | reverse complement strand
ATGATGATTTGGATTTTGACCAGTTGAAAGTACTGCTGAGGAAGGATCAGCACATCCAGAGAGATGGAGCAGCCCTGACCGTCGTGGGATTCTGCACACAGAGACTCTCTGTCGATCTCCACTGCTGATGTGTACAGCTCTCCTGTGGTGTTGTTCAGAGTGACGTACTGCTGGCTGCTGGTCTTCAGCTCCAGATTGAATGAACGAGGGGGGTCCACAGACAGATCCAGGTTTAAATCAGCACTGATGGCCCCTATGAGCGTTCCTTTAGGTAATCCTTCCTTGATCTTATAGACGAGGTGACTGAAGTTAAAAGAGCAGGACAGCTGACTGGTGTAAAGGAGGAGAATGAACAAACCCTGAAATTGAAAACAAAATGACAAGAATTACCAAAAGGACAAAAACACGCATCATGAATCTACATGCATTTAAAGTTAAATCTCTGAACTGTGACTTTTACAAAAAAAGACTATGATAGCCACAGTTTCTACCATTCTTACATAGACATTTACTGTTACTATGGTGAAATCATACTAAATTCACGTGGGCTCTCCTTCAGTTTCCTCACAGATGACAGTAGTGATAAATATCACATTACCAGTTTTAATGTAGTTACAATAACTGCAGTAACTCTAATACTCTAATATGACTAAAACTATGGTTACAGGTTACTGTGGTATATTTTTGTAACTGACTGCTCATCATGTTATGTAATATTTTAAAGTGTAAATCAAACAACATCCATTTGTAAGCCATTAAACAACAACACACAGACGAATGCACTTAAAATCATGACAAATGAACATGACTAAACGTGTGTGTATAGATATATAAATCAACATGTACAGACATTTGAACTCTTTCAATAAACTTTGACTGATGATTGAATTATATCATTTCATTATCATGTTTGTCAGTCTCAACAATGAAAGTTTTTACAACGAGTTACAGCGTTTGCTCTGGATCTGATATGGAGACAAATTCAGATTTCTCACCCATATCTCCCCTCCGCTTCTCCGTGTCGTGTCGCTCATGTTTCCCGTTCGGTGCGGGCGTCACAGGGAACGGGAGCGATGCGGGTCTACAGCAGCGGCCGCATTCTGAGCGCCTGTGAGCGGCTGAGCTCAACTCTCTGCACGGTCCACACTCCACTGACGCGCTCCAGTCATCCAGCGCACTGACGCGCGGGGGAAACGCCTACAGCCCGCAGATGCGCTGCCTGACGCGGCCAATCAGCGCTGAGGCGCGCCGGAGCGCTTCAAACAACTCATTTACAAGTGAAATAGTTTCTATATGTTGCAATAGTTCACGCCAGATAATAATTATGTTTTGGGTAAGAATACTATTTCACAGGCAAAAACGGGTTTGTGATGTAACTTGAAAAGTGCTTTAATGTGGTTAATCCAGTTTGTTTTTGGTCAAACATGCAATTTAATAATGACTGAATCATTATTTACCAGATAGATAGACAGACGGATTTATTTACTAAACTTCAAATAAAAAAATGATCGCCTTATACACAAGTAAAGAAATCATTGTAGACACATTTCAGAACCATTTCCTGCAGGTTTTTGATGGTTGTCCCCAAAGCGTCACATTTGTGGTAATGACAGCATGTGTAGGAAGATTAGCATTAAACAAGAAAGATTCAAGAGACTAGAGAGACAGGGACGAGTGAACCTTCATCAAATCAACTCCTCTTAATCTGAGATCAACAGATGTTAAACATGATGACCATTTGACCCCAGACAACACAATACTGTCTCACAGACTCTCATTTACACTATGATTCTGTGCTTACATCCATTCTCATGAGGTCAGTCAACTGAATTTTATATTCTAAACCCCGTCAAATAGAAGTTGTAAAAATTACTATACACAGTACTTACTACAATATAATATATCTTCAAAAAGTGTGTTTACAGCCCAGACACAATCCAATATGTGGATCTAATCCAGTGAGGATCTGAATTCACCTGAGCAAACAGCTCTTGAATAAATCCTCACAGGAAACTGTTTACTGTCGTTCAGCCACTGACTGACACATCCTGACCTGAAGCGAAACATGTTGAAACACACACAGTGTACAGTAGATTCCTTTCAATTCATGATCACACGCATTGCTCTGTCATTGTTGGGATTCAGATTCAAATTAAGGTTTCTTGCTATCTAAATATCAGCCAGTTATTTATCATTGTACAAATTCGGACTAATCTTTGACATGTTAACTGATGAAGAAATTGAAATTCATTTTTCCTCAACGCGCGTTCTGAAAGCCTCCGCTTTTGTGCTTAAACGTGTAACAAAAGGTGTGACGTTTCACCTAAAGCAAGTGTCACGTAATCTTAACAAACTTTTACTGTTTATTTTCAGAATGCCCTCGTGACACATGCGGTCGGGAGACACGCCTCGTGAGAAGTCAGTTTCTATAGAAGATGAGTTTTCATACACACAGCTGAGCAGTGTGCACAAGCACTTCTTCATTTATCTTTCATACGGATCAAGTATGAAGGCTCATGTAAATAACAGATCATTTCAACAGGCTTTTTTCTCATTTTCTTACATTATTAAAACTAAATAATCAGTTTACACTTTATATTTAAACAGATAATACACTGAGCTTATGAAAGAGAAACCTCTGAGAACAACAGAAATAAGCCCAAAACAATGAAAATAATTCCAATGACAAAGCTCCTGACGGAATTTAAAGTCGCTCTCAGCAGAAGCTTTTTAGGTAACAAATAATTGATGGGCAAAAACAGCATTCATGTGAAGCTCTGCTAATTCAGTTGTGCGGGGCATCTGGCTCTCTGTAGTTCAACTCTCCAGAGTGACAAACTATTTCTCATAGACAAGTGAAAAACAGACACTCACCTAATGAATGAAGCCGATTCAGAGACACATCAGAGTTCAGATACATCACTGCAGGCATCTGATGGATCTGCTTTCTGTCCGTTCATGTGACCCGTTTCTGGAGGAAAGACACATAATAAACCTTTATTTACATGCATGCACATGATCTGTAGTATCCATAATATTACCATGACACATTCTATAGTCATGAGCATTAGCATGGGCAATGTGGAACAAATACACTGTAATACCACAGAATATCATGATAATGGATGACATCTGCATACAGGCATTTTAACAAATTCATGAATGCCTACAAAAACAGTCATTACTTTAAAACAGTCATTTATATAACGGTACAGAACTCTGTGTTTTTGTATACATGTACTTTTCACTGCACTATTCAGAATGTGATGTTTTGGGCCAATCTGATCTCACTGGAAATCGTAACTATTTTACGAGTTGGCGATGTCATATGAATGCAAACAAAAACAGACTGAGATCGTATGAATTAGCCATCAAATCGCTAAAACAGTCAGTACTCGCCATGAGATTGTGTTGGTTGTGCGACTACAGTGTGTGTGTGTGTGTGTGTGTGTGTGTGTTTGATGTCATTTTTAAGGGCACACGGAGGGCAGGTGGCTGCTGGCACACTCACTGCCAGTAAAAGCTTCGTATTACGATAGATTTCAGCTTACATGTCACTATATTTTTAATTACAGTGACATTAAGCTGCATTAATAGCTCACCACAGAACACGTGACAGTCTCAGAAGTATTACATACTCGTTTTCAAGGCCTCGAACGACGTTGATTCAACACGAGTGATTCACCTTCATTTTCGACATTTAAAATAATGATGAACCGCGAACAAACTGAATAGCGCTGAAGTAAATCACAGTTTAAACGCTGACGACAATACTGTTAGCACTACACATCCCATAAACCACCGCCACAGATTGACTGACGTCATCAGGCAGTCACAGCGACTGGTTTTATATAAAAAAAGAGTTAAACAACACGTTTTAAATAGAAAAGAGCTGTTTTCAACTTAATCTCTATTTTCTTGTTTGATGACGCATAAAAAACTCATGTGAGACATTTATATGCTTTAAAATCCTGTCTTGTGGTACTTCAGCAAAACTAACGGTACCGGAGCTCTTTATATTTTATTATTAAAACAAATTTAAATGATTAAAACGTCTCTACAGAGACGGTGAATTAGACTTCAGGAACCTTCCATTGCCCCTGAAACCTGTTATCCGGCTTACGATATGATATATGCCCCATCGGTGTATATAAGAGATGAATCAGGTGCGATACCGCCACCAGCTGCTAGAATAGAGAAAAACACCCCATTTCAATGACTTGACCTAGCACATTATTCTCTTTAATTATAAAACAACAGTATTCATTCATGATCAACAATCACACAGACTTTGAATCATGCATTGTTATTATATATCTGTTGATTACATTTACTTCTGGTCCGACAGCAATTACAAAAAACATCAACATACAAATGACAGATATAACGTGATATCTGCACACGATAAACAGCTGCAGTCAAAACAGAGGCTACAAACATCGCATCGCAATCTACACACGTCGCAACAGACAACGGCACTACGTACATCTCATATCTCTGTTATATTTGCACAGCGAGTTTTTTTGCAGTTTTTTTATATACGGCAACAGTTCGAAGACTAATTTGCATACTTCATACATAAATACGCACATAAAAATAAATGCTTTAACAAAAATAGCACAGGTCAGAATAACATCTACACGTTACAGTACTTGAGTTTGCCGTGAAAGGCTCCTGAGACGCATGTATTTGGATATTTTAATGTTTTTTTTAACAGGAAGAGCATTTAGTGAGTGGCTATATAACATTTATATACAAAATGTAAAATCAAACAGAAAAGGAAGCGAAAGAACACGAAGTTGCATATGGATGATTTTTTAAAAAACAATTCAAAGCTCTAAGTGGACATAATCCATTTAGCACCATATGTCACATTAAAATTTCAGGGGCAAAAATCAGCAAACTGTGTCTCCAAGGCACTTCAGACTAAATCAATAAAAGAACATTTATGAAAAATTGGCATGATTATGAGTGTTGTTTTTTACATCAAAGTGTAAACATTGCACTTCACAGAATGTTAAAAAAATCCCTTTTCCACCTCGACACACTCGTGCACATAAAGAGTCCGGCAGGTGTAGAAGAATGAAACGCAGCATAACAGATGTGCAGCATCCAGACGCTGGAGGTATCAGAGGAGAATCTCTGCAGGCTGATGTCTGGACGAGAGATTCCAACTGAGAGGAGGCTGATCCCATCAGATACATCTCCACACAAACACACTGAGAGAGAGAGAAACATCAAACATCTCACCACAGAGAGAGAGAGAGAGAGAGTGAGAGAGAGCGAGAGACACCTCAGCTCACCTACAGTCGTTGCCTCCCACACTAACCACATATTTGTCATCATAAGAGAAACGGATGTTGGTCACGTGAGCAGAGTGGCCGAAGTATCGCTTGTGTTTGGCCTGTGAAGAGAAAACAAACAACCAATAGCAAATTTCCAACATCTACAATCGTCTCACTGTTATTTTCAAGAGTTTGATTCTCTCTCATCTTACAAATTTCTCTGGACAGGGAAAGTCGAAGAGTTTGACGAGACCAAAATCATCTCCAGTGACGATGTTCAGCCCGGCGTGAGACACGCAGGCGCAGTTCACGTCTGCTTTCTCTGCGTTACGAGGCCAGATCCCCAGAACCTCATCACCCAGAACACTGACCGAACAGACAAAACTATTCAATCAAACTCTGTGGGAAGATTCACCAGAGAACTGGCTTAACTGGATCCTCACCTGGTCCAGGTAGCCCAGGTGATCCTGTCAATCAACACCTGGTCTGTGACAATCTTTCCACTGGGAACCTCGTGGATCTGTCTCTTATATGAGCCTGTAGAGACCTTCAGACAAACGTCATTACTGTAACACTCACTCAGAGTTACTGTAATCATTTGTTATTTAAGCACTAAAACACGTCTATGTTTTGGAGATAAACACCGATGAATGTCCACACACAAGCACAGATTAGTGCCTAAGATGGATTTCTTTGTTTACATGTTTTCAGAAATTGTTTGTACCTCAATGTATTTGCTGTCAGCAGAAAAATCCAGCTGGATGACAAATCCAGGAATATCTTTACAGTAACCGATCCGGTTGAGAGATGAACCGAGAGTGAGATCATAAAAGTCCACAGCACACTCAACCGACCCAACAGCCAACAGCCGGTTATCAGAACTGAACCTGAGACCACATGACAAACATCGGCATTATTTATATACAACAATCTTCGTGTGTTTGTATCATACTGTATTCAGTCATACTGTAAAATATACTGTATGTGTATTTCGATGGCTTTTGCTGACCGTATGTCCTGGATGGCGACGCTGCGGTCTCTCTTTTTTCCCCAGACTGTGAGTGAATTCACCAGCAGCACAATAAACTCTCCGTTCTCCATGCCGATAGAAACCATCTCACCGTTCGGACTGTACGCTGTGCACTTGGCTGGATGACCCAGACTGACTTTATTCAGAAGTTTCTGGAAAGAAAGAAACACACTTATAGTTACAACTCTGTATATGGTTACATAAAGTACTATATATAGTACATATAGAATACATAAACATGTATATAACCTGCCATATATAATATATATATATACAGGTATACGCTATACCTTATCTGCCAGGTCCCAGATCCGGATGGTTCCGTCGTCACTGGCAGATATGAATACGTCTTTGGAGGGGTGTGTAGCGAGACCCCAGATGCGGCCCTGTGTGTGTCCGTTTATCATTGTATTTGAGGCTGCGTTCTTCTCTCCCACCTCAATGATTTCACCATCCTTCGTTCCCACCAGAATTTTCCCCTGTTACACACGACACGTCCACAGAACGTCACTGTCCACTCGTTAAACGTTTGATGCAGGACACAAAGAAAGACAATGTTCAGTTCAGTTTCCCCTCACACGAGTTTTTCTACTAAATGAAGACTTTATTTGACACAGACACTTTCAGTTGCAGTAAATCACCCATAAATGCTGAAATACTAATGAAACTTCATGGTTAAATATATAACAGTTTCACTGCTCACCTTTCCTCTACACACAGATCTGACGGTCTCTACAGGAAGTCCAGTCTCCAGCTGAAACGCTCGGCATCTCTTCATCTCCTGATCCCAGAGTTTCACAGCACCCCCCTCTTTAGTCCTTCAGGAGCACACAGAGCAGCAGCAGGTTGTATACATTAGCAGTCCATCAATAGATACTGATTCATTAAAATCTTATCCTCACATTAGTCAGTACATCAGTCAGTATGAGCACGACAGCACACATGCAGAGAAACCTGTTACTGATGTTTGAATGATTGATTGTCACTCATATAAAGACTGAGAGTGACTTACGGTCTCTCTTTGCCTCCGGTCACGATGAGTCCGTCTCTCAGTGTCGTGTACATGGTGAAGACAGGTCCAGTGTGAGCTTTAGCCACCACACGCAGCAGGAAATGCTCGCGCCACACGTAAACATCACCGTTTATAGCCCCAGTGAACGTCAGGTTATTCTGCCAGACATGAGCAAACATCCACAGCAAACTCATTTACATGTTCACACACACAGAGAAATAAAAAAAGTGCATATGTTATAGATTATACAGAATGTTTATAGAGACAGTTATATATATCTGACACAGAAGTATTGACATTGCTCGGATGTTCTAAAAGTCTTGAGGTGCGCGTGAGATTATTGGGTATCTCAGATCAATTCATCTAACTGTTGTCTGTGAGAAACAATCAAGACATTAAGAATATGAATTAAGATTCTTCTTTCCTGTGTGTGATCATATTTAATGTGTATTGTAATCACATCTCATGTACATTTTGTGCTGTGTAACTACAGTAGTTCTGTGAAAATAAAAACAGAAACATTGTCACTAAAAAAATCAACCATCATGTGTTTCTGGTGTGTTGTACAGCGACTCGCTGATAAATAAAGAACTCACAGCTCCAAATGCGACAGACAGCATGGTCTGCATGCGGCCGTCCTCCACCGCCCCGATCACTCCCTTCTTATACAGCAGAGAGCCTCCCACCAGAGTCCAGAACTTGATGTGTTTGATTCCCACAGACACAAACTGAGTGTCTGAGTCGGGCCGGAACTCCACCACAAAGATCCGATCCATGTGACCGCCCTTACTGCAGACTTTACTTCCTGAAAGCACACAGAAACATCCACAAAACAACAGTTTATTAATCCGGTCTCCAGAACACGATGTGTTTGATTCCCACACACACACACACACCTTCCTGCCAGCGCCAGACTGTGATGCTGTGTTCTGGATCGACGCCCACAGACAGCAGGAGTTTTCCTGTGGCACTGAAGTTGACGTATCCGACTCCTTTAGCATGAGAGCAGCGCAGCACAGACAGTGTCTGTTTGCTCATGGCATCCCACACATGAATAGAAGGTGCCAGACCTACAGAACGCACACACACACACAACATCAGATTCATCAGACACTGACCAATCACCATCAACAATCAGATTAAAAACAAAGTGCTTCCCAAACTGCTTCATTCAGAACTGAGGCAATCATACCAAATTAAATCTGTTTAATTACATGATTAATATGCTATGTTGAGAATCATTTGGCATCACTATGAGCAATGGCAAAACACTCGGGGTCTTTAACAAGAGCAAACACACACGACAGGCATGTCAAATGTTTTCCTTCAGTGATGAGGAAAGAGACCACACGCTGCAGGCAATTCTCCGAATCTTTGTGACAAAATCAAGCAAATATTGTGCGTGATGCTGCATGCAAACATGAGATGATTTTCTGAGTGGTGGTGCTAACTAAAGCTTACACACACAGGGAATGGAAGGACTGATTTAAAACAAGTGATTTTCTATCTAAAATCAGCAGTACCTGGCAGATCGGTGATGTCGCCTGTGTGATGGAGTGTCAGGTGAGAGGATGAGACAGTGACAAATCAAAAACAGCAATGAAAAACTGCTCACAGGGCCAAAGCAGAAATACACAAGAGATTTTAGCCCAGTCTGGTTATTGACACAAACAGCAGGCAGTGCTGAAAGCAGCAAAGCAAAACTAAAGCAAATGAAAATGATTAAGATGGTCAGAACTTATCAGAACAGAATCCAGACTGTTCTGTTCTTACCGATCTGACCCGTGGCTATGATGTTCTGATATTTGGGGTGTTGATTGACAGTCAGACAGAGGATGTCATCCGTGTGCTCAAGATAAAAGCTCTGCGTACCTGAAAAAATCAGAGTCCTGCAGGGTCACATGACACATACATATAACTACATCTTATACATCATTGCTCTTTATTAAATCGTTTTTTTTCTTGTTTTTAATAATTATACATGCAGTTTTTAATAAGCTCATATTAACTGGATTACAACATTTGTACTTTTTAAAAGTCATATCATGTCACACTACAGCATTGTTTATTTTACAAATGTCCTATTTAAGAACTTGCTTTACTGAAAACGTTGTACTACCTCTTCAAAAGTTTCTTGTTAATACCATGTCTAAAGATAATTTCTCAATGATAAAATAAAACGTCAGTCATCAGTGAGGTGCAGTTCCACATGACGCCTCTAGAGGGAACACTGAGACCTCTGTGTCTGATGAAGTTCAGTCTGAGGGTTCATTTTGGAGTCTGGCATTAGCTAGCTGAAGTTACCAGTTCATTTGACTAATTGGGTTTATTAAGTTTCCAGGAATAAGTGTGCACAGGTTTGAGTTAGCCCACCAGGAATAAAATGAGCGACTGTAAGGTTTCTTGCATCGCTTCAAATCTTTGAAAATATTCAGTTTTGTTTGAAATGCCCACCAGCACAAATAATGTCTTTTATCCTGTTTTGTGTATCATTTCAGATTTACCCACCCCTAAACATCACTAAACTGTGGTTGGTCAATTCAGCTGTCAATCAGACAGTCTCATCCTGTCTAAATAGGTGGTTTGTGGTCAGAATAAGCCACAATACAGCTGAATAAACAAGACTAGAATGAGAGAAGCTGAGTGTTAAATACAGACAGTGTGTGAGTGTTGACTGTACCAGCAGAGAGGTTCTGTATGATAGCAGCTGCAGCTGTGTGGAAGATGATGTCTGCTCCATCATTGAGGTAGTGAAGATTGTTACGACAATCAAATCCCCTGTAACCAAACACATGATCCAGAGACAACTCCTGCACACACACACACACACACACACACATACACAAACACA
>JAZGTI010021407.1:0-10178 GCA_036877585.1 Botia kubotai | reverse complement strand
CCTTCAGTGTGAATCTACAATTTTCATAGTCATGAAAATAAAGAAAACTCTTTGAATGAGAAGGTGTGTCCAAACCTTTGGTCTGTACTGTACATATATACACTTATGTATGTACACAAAAATGCACTTTTTGAATCAAAAAGCTTAATTTTTTGTTTTGGTTTTATTGTATTTTCATTGGTGCATTTAAACAGAGTGTGACGAAAACAAAATTAAAAATAGGAAAAAAATTGTTTATTATAATAAGGTTTAAATATGCGATAAACTACTTATGTGTTCGTTATTTCGTTTGGAATACAAAAACGAAAAAACAAATTATACGAAGGTACACGGACCAAACAGAAACAGTTTTGTTTATTTCATTTTGTTTATCTTCTTTTCATTGTGAATCAGTTTCCTTTATTTTTCTTGTTTTATTATTTTACATCTGTTTCCTGAAACCAAAAAGCAAGTTAATCAGTTCATACATCCATTTTTTATATAAACATTTCCTTGTCTGTCTCTCTCATTTGGCTCCATAAGAGCACTGGTCTACTTTACCCTAAGTGCCTTTCACCCTAGATGCTACGTCATTTGTGGTGTTTAGTGCGCTGAGGGAAAGGAGGGTTACAGTGGTGGTAAGCCAGCCAGGAGCCAATAAGCAGAGAGATACCCTGCTAAGAGAGAACAGGCAGGTATTAAGACAGTGGAAATGGAGGTTATTGAGTATGAGAACGTTTAAGTCCAAACTCGCTCATTGTGAGCAGAGTTACAAATAAAGAAAGAGATAATGATTTGACCGACCATCTTTGCAAATATGGGCGCATTGGTAGATTTTTCCACATTGACAGCCCCACATCCCCATATCACAAGAATGCAATAAATGAGTTTGAGAGTAGGTCTGCATTGAGGAGTTTAGAGCTTCATTTGTCATTCACTTTTGAAAGCCCACCCAGGCTGACCTGAAATATGAGAGAAGGCTTTGTCCAGTGTCTATGTCGCTAGCAGCGTCACCCAGGGTTACCTTGGGGAACTACGACGTATTGCCAAGGTTGGTGGCAGATCCTTTGCTGATCGTTGAGTGAGGAGCTCTCAAAGTGTAAAAAACCCCTCTCTCTCTGAATAAAGATGAAACGATGTGAACTTCTAAAGAACACTTAACTGCAAATGCCATACCTGTGATACAGACAGATTTTCCTCAAGTCAGTGTAGTCCAGGGGAGCCCATTGCCTCTAGACGATACTGCCACTGATGCTGCATTTGTTCCATTGCCAAGAATGTCAGTGCCTAATCTAAATCCTCCAGATGTACAATGTGTTGTAGTCGAGCACATTATAAAAAGTAAGGATACTGCTTCTAATTTGCATGCCCCCCTTAAGCTAAGGTCCTTTTCTGGAAAATCCCTTTGCCTGGGTGGATTATGATACGTGGCACAGTAGTGTTGAACTGATCAAGATGATTACAAGATCCCTCCCTTTCTGATATAGCCCGATCCAGAAAAATCCTTGACAGCCTTCTGCCTCCAGCTGCAGACATTGTCAGAATGCTGGGTCCACATGCCCAGAGCTTATCTTGACCTTTTAGACTCTGCTTTTGGAACGGCTGAAGATGGGATGAGTTGTTCACCAGGTTCTTGAATACTCTGCAAGATGCGGGAGAGAAACCGTCTCAATACTTGCAACGGTTGCAGGTAAAGTTGATGCTAGCTATAAAAGGAGGTGGTTTGTTCCCTAGTGAGGCTGATTGACACTTACTAAGACAGTCTTGTAGGGAATGTTGGAACAATGCCCTCGTTTTAGTGCTCCAAACGTTGGACTAAAACTGTTTCCTCTCCTTTCTCAGAACTTTAACTGCTGTTGCAAACAGCCGAAGCCAAACAAAGTACAAAAGAGCTGCGTATGAGAAAGCATCTTGGCGCTTCTAAGCAGCTCACTTCCTCTTACTCTTTGTGTATTTCCACAGATAAAGCAGCAACAACTCAAGCTATTGTTTCTGATTTGAAGAAGCAAATGACAGAGTTTAAAAGCCAGGTTTAAAGCTTAAAGATACTAAAGAACAGACTAAGTGTTCTCACGAATGTTTGTCATGATGGCTTGTAACTTGCAGAGACAGGTAGCAGAGTTGCAAAGTCAGTTTGCTGCTGTTAAGCCAGCAAAGTCAGAAAAAGCAAAGTCTACTGCAAAATTGCGCAAATCACAGTATATGCAAACAAGCTCTGGTGAGTTCTCCCAAACTTTTCCCCCAACCCAAGCAAGTAGACCAAAACCCTGGTACCACTTGCAGTGTGGCGAGGATGGCCACATTGGTGCTTCATGCAATGTTGCAAATCCTGCCTGGGTAGCTTCAAAAAGAAAGCTCCTGAAACAGAGTCAGACATCTTGGGAAACTCATATGAGATCATCCCGTCCTACTACTCTAAATAGAATCTGCTCCTGTTGTGGGACAAACAGGGGCTGAGAAATGTAGTAGGGGTCCCAAAAAGTATAAGAGCAGATGTGAAAGTGTGGTGGAAAAGGACAAAAAAAAGGAGTAAAAGTTTAGCAAAGAATATTATATTAAAGAGTTACTGACACTGAGCAATTTCAGTAACACTGCACATCATTGCATGCAAAGAAATGCATCCCACTGTCTACCTAAGTTGCCCTTTAATCAGGTGCCCAGTGGCTAAAACAGGAAAACACTAAATAAGGAAAAACAGGAAACACCCATGAACACCTCCAATTCTCTGGTGCCCAAGTGGCCTTGTTTTTTACATGTAAGAAATAGTTAGAACCAACTGTTCTGTTGAAAGCAAAACTCAGATAAGGTAGTCTTCGTTGACTCTGTAGCGACATGTATTTTTTATGGCATTGGAATGCTCTGAGTCCTTACCCTTGTTTGGCAACATTTTGAAAATTTTTGGTTATTTGACCTCAAAACTTTATAGTGCCCCCTAACATTTCTGAATCCGTTTATAATATAAACGGATAGTAGTTTATAATAGTTGTTCCGAACGTCATCTAATTTTCAAAAAATGTGGTATGGACATTCTTCCAACCGACACAAGCATGTCAGTTTGCTTGACTTGGCTCCACCCAGCAAGAAGTTTGGCATTTCAAAATATTTGCATTTTTTAGCCATTTTTACAAACTTTTTTGTACTTTCCTAGATAATGCATTGAAAGTTACTTTACCCTCTGGAGTAACTGTGCTACAATAATATCTCAACCATATGCATGCATGTGTTTTTGAGAAAATGGTGTTTATGCATAAAAGGTAGACTATTTCATGGAAGGAGCCTGTTATATTTATGCGCTATATAAGTCAGTTACAATTTATTTACTACTTAGGCTAAATATTGCGATGTCATTAAATGTAATGAAATGTTGAATTCATAGATATTATATTTTATATTTAAAATACAACTTGCTTGAAATGAAATCCTCTGCAGGATCCAGTCGCCGTTTAAAATGCAACTCATCCTCACCGGAGTCACAATCTTCCTCTGAAGAAAAAGTAAACTCTTCCTCGCTGTCCAGTACGGTCTAAAGGACATCCTGACATGTGTAGCGTGCCATCCTTCTCGTAAAAAAGTCGGTGAAACCGATCAATAAAAGTGATGCTTTTGATGGCGTTATTCAGAGGCGTGTACCATTCTCACGTCCCGCTAAAACTATTACCTTATGAATAGCGAGGGGGCGTGGTCACATCAGCGCTAATGAGCTGACAGCAAGATACTGACACTCTCTTTACTTTCATGCATATCACATAATCAGTGAATAATTGTTTTCAATGTGGACTAGTATATTTAATAGCAGACATATTAAGCTTTATTTAGACATTTTTTAAACCTGTAAATTAAAAATTCACTGAGTTACAGCTCATTTTGTCACACACTTCAAAAAAAGTGTGTGTTTGTTGTCTTTATTTTTCTAAAAATAAAAAAGTAGACCCTTTACAGTTTGAATGGTGTTTTCCTTTAATTTGTGTGACCACAAACTTTAGGAGTATTTAAATCATTTTTACAGCTAAAAATAAGCCAGGTAGAGGTGCCAGCGTTAAATTTTGTTGTATGAAACTGCATATACCTGTATATGCCATGACAAATTGTTAAGAATTAGTACATTTATAAACAATAACTCAATTGTAACGAATCCGGCCTCTGTGGTTTCCCCTGATCATTACCAGAGGTCACCATCACCTGAGTATTGACTGCTGCCTCAAACTTGATCTCACCTGCAGCTCGTTACTGGAAATATTTACGCCTTGCCCTCACACCCATTCTCTGCGAATGTTGCCCCGGCTGACATTTCTAGGTCATTATTGGATTACTGTTTGACCCTGGATTGTTCTCATTTTGTTTGCTGCCTGCCTCGACCATTCGCCTGTCTGATTACTCTGCCTTTTGTCTGGCCTCTAATTACCCTGTTTGCTGTTGCTCAACTACACCTGTACAACTGTGTCTTCATTTTATTAATAGCTGTAAATAGATCCCCACTCTGGTGACTCAACATTACAGTAATGGCAGGTAATTTAATTGCATTAGTCTTAACACTCAGAGTATTTGTTTATCATTATGGTTGCTTCAAAGTCCACATAATGGTCACAGATTTTATGGATATTCTTCTCACCAAGTCACAAATCACATTAGGCTACCTTCAAAACCAACACTACCCACAGTAATTTGTTTTATGCCTTCTCAGGACTAATTTAAACTTTTTTTGTTATTTTGACCACATTTGATACAAAAAATAAAATAAAGGATTTTTTTAACTCATTCATCTGTCTGAATTCTAGTATACTTTTACTCAAGTTACTTTTTCAATTCAATCTTATTTATATAGCATTTTTTACAATGTTACATTGCTTCAAAAGCAGCGTTACATAGAGAAACAAAGAATAATAATAAAACACAGATCAAAGGTCAGACATGTATTATTACAAATAATATGTGTGGGATGTAAAAGACTTATTAGGTATACTAGGTTTATAGTATGTTAACGAATACAGGGTTAACTGAACCGATAAAAAAAAAGTTGAGCAAGATATGCGTTCCAGCTTACATAAGGATGGCATATAATAGACAACATCTTATGGGACAGGGGTATAAAGGGTTTTGCAACAGTACCATGAACTACATAACATGCAAAAGTAACACACATACATAAAATATATACAATAAAATATTAGACATTTACAATTTACAAAGCCCTAGGCTAAGATAGAAGTCAGCAGTCTCCCAGCAAGCAAGACATCAGGGTGACAGTGGCAAGAAACCAAAACTCCAATGATGTATAGATGGAGAAAAAACCTTGGGAGAAGCCAGGCTTGACCAGGAGTGCCAGTTCTCCTCTGGCACATTAAAGCTGCAATTTGTAACTGTTTTAGATACGAACAGAGTTGATTTTGATGAGTCATAGTTAATTATTGATGAAAAACGGATATTTGATAATATGTCGGGCACTGAGAGACGTGCCAACAAAAACCAACAGGCATAATATTACTAATTGCAGCCATAACATTACACTGCTGTGACTTAGCAGGGAACAAAATTAAGCTAAAAGTTGTCATGTAAATAACAGTAGGCTTATTAAAGAAGTCAATCCTGATGATCTGTCTCAGGGGTCATTTCATCTTGTAACACACACAGCTCCTCAAGGCCGAGGTGTCTAGTTCTCTCATTCAAACAGGAGAATGTTCTCAAAACATAAGACCTTCTTTCATAAGTTTCATTAATATGCCAAAGGTGAATAAAAATTTTGGCTACTATATATGCTTTTATTCCAGTTTAATTTACTAGAGCCCCAACATGTTTCCTACCAGCATGGACACCTGTCTTGTGTTGTTTCTTACTGACATGCCATCTCAGAACTCTGAAAACCTGGAACTAAGATTTTCCTTTCTAGTAATTCTAGTAACACTCTTAATACTTTTTTAAACTCCTAAACTATAATAGAATCAACAGGTTAAAAAATAATTGGATCTTAATAATTTTTAAATCAATACCTTATTGGAAGATAAACACTGATTAGTTATTGATTATTAATATGTGGAAAGGATATGATTGCCACAGAGTGGAGCTAAGAATACCACCCCCTACAGGGCAATGAATTAGTTGTGCTTAAATGCATTATCCATAATGTTGACTCTTCATATAGGCAAAGCAAGGCAACAGTTCAGGGCATCTGAGAGCATGTGTATAAAGAATTCTGGGAAGGATGAAAACCAGCACATGGCGAGCAGCTCAGGCTTACAAAACATTAGATGTTGGTAACCCAGAGCCTAGCCACCTACCGAATCTGGCAGTCTAAAGCCAAACAAAGTGTCACCATGGGTGACAAAGAGCTTGGAGACAAAAACCCAATCCAGTCCTCTGGTTCCAACTCTGGTCTTGATGCAACAGGTACAGTTGTAAATATAGCTGCAAACAGCAATTACGGGGTCAAGCCCATGAACAGCACTAAGAGAAGCATTTGATGCTTGAGCAATGAGATTGAGAAAAATAGGATTAGAAAAAAGTTAAGTAAACAGGTAAAACCCTTTACAACATAAAGTGATATATAATTTATGGCCAGCAGGTGGAGCTGTCACCTGTGGAGCTGTTTTGTTTTAATGTGCTCAGGATGTTGTGACAATGACACCTACAAAGTTTTGTAGGTGTATAGCAAATTAATCTTGAGTATAACAAATTAATCTAAAGAAAGTTGCATAACAATATGTTATTGGAATCACTTGTTATAAGCATTTTCAGCATTTCACACACTCCGTGTGTGCACATTTCTGAGAATCTGTGTTTATAGTGAGAGAGGGTAAAAAAAAATATTTTTTGTGTCTTTTAGTGTATATACTAAAAGAGACCTTTGTTTAACAAACAGGTTATTCTAGGTTATTCATCTCTGTCTCCCACTTGCTCTTTTTCAGTGCATGTGTGAAAGACGTAGCTCAGTCTCCCACTCAGAGCATGTGAACATGTTTATGTGAACAAAACAGGTCATACATTAATTGAAAAAGGCAGTCCGTTGTTTTTCATATGTGAAAGTGGCTGTTTTTTTTTTAAATGGACTATAGCCTGAGAAAAAATGAACTGTTACCTCAGACAGTTACCTGTACTTAAGATTTGTATATGTTTTATTAACACTCTCAATTATATTTTAAAGAAAATAGCTTAAAAAAATACTTTACTGCAGAAAAAAGTCAGACGGTGTCCTGTCTTCAGAACAACTCCGGCTGTGCTGGCAGGTACCTCAGACCCCAGCTTATAACCATTGCGAGGAACTTTCGCTGCTTTTCACGCAAATAATTTAGAGTACCAAAATATATTTTTCATTTTTTATTAATTTATTTTAATGAAATAATCTAAAAAGTATATTTACATGATACCTGGCAAAAAAAGGTTTATTTCTTCTGACTGCCATAATCCATTCTATTTACTCTTTAAATGGTAAGGCCTGTGAGGGTTTTCCTTGGGCCAGCCCACTGTGTGTGAGCTTTAGCATTTTCTACCCACACTGTCCCACAGTAAACCCACACTTACCCACAGTGGGCCCACACTGGCGTGTTTGCTTGGATCTGTGGTGTACACAGTATAAAAAATTTTAAAAGTAACATCTTACATATACATTTACATATTGATAAACAATAAAAATGAATCATTACCTTGTCTTGTTCAATTCTAGCTATGGATTCCTCATTAATATTGTGTTCCCTTAAAAATCTAAAGATGTTCTTAAGAGTGCTGATCCATGTCTCTTTTGTAACTAATGAAGCCTGTGTGATTATCATTCGCCCGAGTCATGGCCACCAAAAAGGATGTCGTTCCCTCATAGGATCTTGAGGGAACCACTTCACATCACATGGCCACGATGTGTCGTTACCTTAACAAACTGATCTCATGGCCACATCATATTTTCACGTTTCCACGAGTTAATATGTTGTGGCCTCAACATGCTATGATGTTCCCACGAATCATGTCGTGGCCATGACATAGTATCACGTTACCATGTATTAATGTCATGGCCACAACAAAAATAAATTAACCGAGAATGTCCCTTCCCGGGCAATGTACATTTCAATGACAGGTTCAAGCATTTTTGTAAATTTTGTTATCTTTTGCCAACCCCAAACTTTGCAGGTTACCTTAGGCTATGGCAATGATGAACAAATCAAGTTTTGTAAATGATAAGCAAATGCATTTGTTGGAAACTGCATTTGACCACAAAATACCAAATGGTTGACGCCACAAAATGGCCAACCATGGAACATCAGCTATCAGTCGACTCGGCATTCCTCAACGAATCTAAAGATACCACTTTCATAATTATACACCAGTATAATTATTTCGTATTTAAAAAGTATTTAAAAGTTAAGCAAAAATAGCCATTTTTCATATCTCTGAACCAGTAGGTGATGCTGTAACGAAACTGTGCACACACCCTTAGGTCATGACTGTGATGACAAGTACCAAGTTTTGTGTCAATACACAAAAGCATTGCCCAGATACAGCCTCAATTTTTGGGGGCTAATTGCCAAAACAATTTGACATGGTATATGAGAACAGTAACAGATATCCACACCAACTCCATAAATTTTGCAGGGGTGTCTTTAGATGCTACATACCAAATTTCATGCAAACTGGACAAAAACCCTACACTTGGCCATGCCCAATTTCTAAATCGACCCTGTTAGTCTTACAAATTAGAAAGTTCAACCTTTTTGATAATTATTGACCTGGAAAGTCAGGAGAATTGTACTGCTACTACTGGTTTAATTGAGGTTGAGTAAAAAACCTAGGAATAGTTTGTAAAAGTAGGGTTTTAAATAACCTCAAATATTTAAAGACCGATTTGTATAACAGCAGTGGTTCTAGAAGTTGTTCAGAATTAGGATATCAAACAAATTGCCAACTGTTGTATGATATGCAACTCACCCGAAAAACAAGATAATGCCTCTGGTGGCCAATTTCTTTAAAAATTCTTACAGACCATTGGGGTCATGAGCCATACATGCCCATCGATTTTCATTATGATCTGCCTTTATTAACCTTGTCTCATGGGTGGTCAAAATTCCTTGGCCATTTGTGGGGGGGGGGAGGTGGTATGAAGCGACCAATCAGATTCAGACTTTGGCACAATATGAATAATAAAATCAACTTTTGTTTGGAGAATTATGAACATTCTGACTCCAGAGAATCTTTCAGCATTGGTTTGGTTCCGATAGGTTAAAAAATATAGGGGTAGTTCTCAAAAGTAGGCTTTGCGATGTCAGGAAAAAATGTCAGGAAAATGTTCATGGCGGAAATGAAAACAAAGATATGTTTTGTTTGACTTAAGCCAAGGATTCCAATGGCACTTGTTGATATGACAAATGGTGAAGGATCTATGACCACTAACACATTTTGAATCGTTGTAGCACCCCCATTGGCCGATTTGGGTAAGTCCTTGTGTCTGAGTAGCTGTATGACTACCACCATCTGGGCAAGTTTTAAGTCTTACGGTTTGGACTGCACGATCAGTTTTAGGGTGCAATAATTATAATAACTATACATTTTTCTGAAGAAAATGTACTGTAACTGGTTGGTGTGGCTGTGAAGTTGAAATGTCACCATTTGTTGCTGCTTACTAAGCCAAGCAATATGAGCCCACCATAATTGTTTCAAACCCTAATGTTTATGATAAATGAGTGCAACAAAGTTTGACTGTGACCTAAAAAATAATAAAAATAAAGCTTAACTTAAATTAAAAGTAACCTGTTATTATAATGTGCATGATTAGCTTGACAACATATCATTCTGCTTAATAAAGTACTGATTGATTATCTGAGCCAAATATTAATGTTATATATTATAACATTATTTAACGTTAAATATTTAATATTATATTTATGTAAGGAAAAGTATAGAAAACATGGTTGTGGTCATCACTATTTATTGGCAACAGGACCAGCTGGTGGGCCAAAACCTATGGAAGTAAATTACTGACAAAAGTTTTTGAAGCAAAACAGGGTGCTGTATAGCACTAACTGAAATAAAATGCATCGTATTAACAGTGCTTGCATTTTAAGGTTGTGCAATTCAACATAAGTGGATATTTACGCTGTGAATTTTTCAAGTGGAAACATTTCCACATACAAAATTTCATTTGTAAAATTTTCAATGTTAATAATTTCGGTGCGTATTTTTTCGCCTCCAAAAATTCAACGGTTCAAATTCGCCAAGCAATTCGA
>JAZGTI010021406.1:0-10178 GCA_036877585.1 Botia kubotai | reverse complement strand
TAAATATGTAATAAGAGACCTTTAAGTGATGACATTTCTAGGTGTGGACAGAATAAGTCATGCTATTAAAGGTGTGATTGTTCCATCCATTTTCAACACCAGCGTGATGAAAACAAACCTCCATCTTAATTCGTCATCAGATCCGCAGCTACGAGATGATGGCAGGGTGTTCCAAACATTACAGCCCGTCACATGAAATCAGTCCAGACAGACTCTCCACTCAGAGTCCGCTCGTACCCACAGCACTGCACAAAACTCTTGCTTTTTTTCAACATGCTTTTGTCGCTCATTATAAGAAATGAGAAACTGTGTAGAAAACAGCACAGGCAACAAATTTGTCTGAATTATCCTGAGATGACACATTTGTCTGGTACGGATTCTGCTCCAAAAACAGAAATAAGGCCACTGGTTGTACCCGTTTTAGGAGCGTTTCCTGTTGCTGAAAACAGTCTACAAATAAAAACATGATCTTCGGAGCTAACAAGTGCTGAAATGCACAAAACACCATGTTCTCCACGGCGCGCAAACTGCTTAGAAAGAAATGAAAAACAAAAATAATTGGAGATCCAATAACCAGGCTAACCCTAACCAAATTAACCACCACGCTGAAAACTCTTTCAGTCCAGAACTCACTTGCTTAGAACGAAAATAACAACCCGTAAACACTCCGTGTCAGATTTATTAAAGCCGATTCTGTGTTAATTATGTTGTCATCACTCAACTCATTAGCACACATTCTCATCACATTCTCATTCATAAACATTGAAGCGTGAGGAGATACAGTAAGACTGTGTGCTCCATCACAGATAGGTGAGTGACTGTTACAGACGAGACAACCCCGGGTGCCATCTATCAACCTGGCTGCTCGAAAGGGTTTGTCGTCAGCCGAGATGTTTCTACATCACCGACCACATTTGAAGTCCCCCGCAGAAGCCCACTGACAACAGTTGGGAAGAACAAACATCGTGTACTTCTTCATTAGGGAATAAATGGCAGAATGAGTCTGTTTAAGCGCCGATTGGCGCGACACAAATATGTCAATCCCCGTCGCTCTCAATCAGCAACCTCAGGATGAGATGCAGTCGGCCTGCCGAAGAGAGAATGACGTGTATTACTGATTCAACAGCAACACATATTTCTAGAGTGACTAAATGGGAATGAACTGCAGTAGAATGAACACAGAGTTTCTGAGCTGCGGTGCAGGCCAAAATCTCTTATCTTAATATTTATACTGTACTGTACTCAGAGCTGAAAGCCAAACTGAGTCTCTCGCTGCCAGGAATGTTAATATAGGTTTTATCAGAATAAAACAAATACCAGATTTAATACTATTTTGTACTGGTTTTTGGTTTCACCATTAACTGTATAACTGATTATTACAGTTAATCCTAAAGAATGTTTGGATATTGACATTTCCTACTGACTCACTAATGCAAAAGGTATTGCAAAAAAGTTCTGTATGCGTATATTTTTGGTACAGTTCACACTGTGTGTTGGTTCCGTCTGAATGTGATGGGTCAAGGGAGAGGTCAGCTGCGTATCACCATGACACAGCAGTTTTAATGCATGGACCACGGACCAATGCTTTGAAACGCTGTCACACAGCATTTCTGCACAGCAAAAACAGGCGATGCCATTGACCTTACAATCTAGGTGGAATTTTTGCTGTTGCAAGGACTAAAGATCTCCCTTAGAATCAGGATCTGTTAGGAGAGAGTTCAATATACATTGTTCACACACTCCTGCTCAAATACACACAGTTTGTGTGTAAGAAGCCCCCTTAAGATTTGAAACATTAACTAAACCCAGCCATGCAATATTGTAAGCGTGACCCCACCCAGAGCGCAGTCCCACGGTCTACTCCAGGCCGTTTGTCATCCAGGGTTTTCTAATCCGTGCTGACTTCTGTCTCGTCCCTGGAGTCTGTCAGCTGTCAGGCCAAGAGGAAGACAGCTCTGACGAGAAGACCATTAAAGATTTTACAACACATTCCTGCCTGTCTGCCAAGTTTTGCACTAAACGTGAACGCTAGCTGTTGCAAGTGAGGTTTTGACATGAGACTTTTGTTATTAAAAAAAATACATTTCTGTAATGTTTTTAAAACTTTCCACTAACAACTCAGGAATAACTTTTGTTATATATGATATATATAACATTAAAAAGTTCTACTAACATTACAACAAGAACCATGAGATAACATTGAGAGCACTTTTATAGAACGTTTGCTAACGTTCAGGGAATGTTCCCTGTTAGCTAGGAATTGCCTAAACCAGAACATTCTGCTATCAAAACCCATTGTACTACATTGGAGATGAAATAAACATGTTTTGCAAGCAAATGTTTCACAAATAATGCAAATCTGAGTTATTCAGGTGTACGTTCACAGCCCATGCGGTAAATAAGACGCATTTCCCCATATTATAAGATGTGATGGATTTAATAAGAAATAAAACAAGGATGTCAGTGAGTTTAATGAGAGGGTGTAAACAACACCATCATTAATGCCTGACAGAAGCAGCCGTCTAGAAGGAAGAACAGACTCCAGCTCTTAATCTGGTTGTGTTCGATGAGCTGGAGGAGATTGGGTTTTTGCTTTGGGTGTCTCTGGAGAAGGAACTAAACTTAGAGCTAACGGAACCCAACTGGCCAATAATGTTCCTGACACTGACAGAACACAATCTAGGCTGCCAAGACTGACAAATAATGTAGCTGTAACAAATTAATTGACTGAAACTTGCAAGAGCACAAAGTGTAACATTCCATGTATCCACATAGCCAAAAATGAAGTCAAAAGAGCAAAACTTTTTCAGACTGTGCGTTTGTTTATGTAAGTAGTTTTAAAGTTTTGACAGTCTAAAGCTCACGGTCGTGGTCGGCCAGCTGTGTTTAGATTGGTGGTCCTCGGGAGATATTGCCCAATGGTACGAGCCTTCAGTGCACTGTCTTTATAGAGGCATCCTCAAAAACTGCCCAATAATGGCAAAAGACTACAAGCAAGACGAACAGACACTAATAACACATCCTTGACTTTAGGGCTTTTTAATAAACACAAGTCATTCTTACCAGTTTTAAGAAATGATTTCTTACTAGACAAATGAATACCGAAAGCCAAATACACTGAATACTGAAGCCAAATACAGCCACTGACAGCAGAAGCTACAAATGCAATCTCTTGAATCTCTCACTTATTTGTCTTTGTCAGCAACAAAATTAAATGGAGATCTAATGGAGAATTTTCTCCTGAGAGAAAACCCCAGTAACTCCCACGTTTCGGGTGCGACAATTGTTGAGTATCTAGAGATCTCAAACAATATCACGAACTGTGCTCAGATTTTCCAAGAAATTAAAGTCCGCAACTAAGAGTACAATATTTTTCTCTGACTTTTTCCCATCAAATTCCTCCAAGAATTCCAAGAGAACCTTCTGAGACGTAAATGAAACACAACGGAGATCTCAGATTCTCCACCCTTGAACTCAAACAAGCACAAACACCGTGCGATAAGATTTTCCCCAGGGTCCAAAGCTAATACAAAACAGGGATGTATCGTATTTAACACAGAACTTATCGTTTTAACACAACAAAACATGACATCACTCCACCAAAGCATGCATATTGCAGCAGCTGCAGATTTCCCCCAGCGCAGTCCTGCTGCTCCACCCCGGAACGGAGTGTGTCTGCAGTTGCCTGCGCCACCTCTCCTCCAGATGAATTATTGGGTAATGGATCTCTGGATTTTCCGGTCTCAGCACTTCTGCTCACCCCACTGGCCGGCGTTTATTAGATGTGGCCCCTGTAAATTTCCTCAGTTAGATTTCCTGCTAATGTTTGATTCATATCACTAGCAAAGGTCAAGTTATCCACTCTCAATAATTCAATATCCACATACTCTTAAGCATTAAATGAGGGAGAGATGTTAAGCGAGCTGTGGACTGCCGAAGCAAAATGTCTTTTCTGTTTGAAAAATGAGATAAAACAAAATCCTTTCCAGAAACAGAGCACTACAGACAACAAGCTTTACAACTACCTGCTGAAAACAAGTTTAGCTGGTTAAAAGCACGATTATGCTTGTCCACCATCTTGACTAGAACCAGACCTGCACTAAACCAGTCTAATCCAGCATGTTAATTCTGCTCATGAAAAAGAGAAATCATAAATTAGTACCTCAACTGGTTCTCCTCAGTGTTTCAGAAGAATGTCTCAAAATGATCGTTCTATCTATCTAAGCAAACAGAAATCAGAGATGAAACAAACTCAAACATTTCAAACATATCAGTTTACAAGACCAAAATATCTAAGCTTCGCTCTCCTCGTTAATTTTCATGGCTCTATATGGCTCTAGTTGTACTCTGTCAACACTGACTTCATTGCTTCATTACTGTTGTTCAGTTTTATTCCTGCTAAGGGGAAAAACTTCAGAAATACAGTTAATGTTTACATTAAACATAACCGAGATCTTAATAAAGTCATAAAGCAGTAAGAGAACAACTCTGAACAATAACGTTTCCTCTGGGTGATGATACTGGTTGAGTAGTTTTACCAGCACACCAGCAACCGATTCACAGCACAACATGCTGTTGACCGGATTAGAGTGGAATTCTGGGTAATGGAAGGATAAAGACAAACATGAATTTTTACAGCACCCAATGGCATATCCCATAATGCACTATGGTGGTGTTTCATATTTTGCCAGGTTTAAGATTCAGACTGTACTCGAATGTATCTTCTACCAGCAAGCTGCTGCTGCTCTCTAATGCTCTGTAACTCACACACAATGCACAAGTGGACAATTTCACTCTTGATTTTTTCTCTATTTCTCTCTTTTCCCTGGACAAATCACAGCAAGTTGCTCTCCCCACCAAAGACGTTTTTCACAAACACACTTTCATAACACGAGCCAGCGCTCTCCGCAGAATGACAGCGTGCTCCCAGGAGATCTATGTTATATAGAATGCGACGCCGCAGCGGCTGACCTCAGCTTCACACGCATGTGCTGATCAGAGGTCCCCGTCTGACAATTTTAGGTTGTAAGAATATTTCCCTAACGCTTTCATCAAGTGACATAAATGTTAAAAATGTTATTTTTAAAGTTCTAGAAAGGTTCAAAACATCCGTTTTTCAGCCATTGTATTAACATTAGTGCTTGGTTATAAAGAACATCATTCAAACCTTTTTAATTCTGTAATGTTTTTAAAACGTTTCACCAACAACTTAAGAATAACATTTTTGATATATTTCATATATAATGTTAAAAAAGTTCTACTAACATTACTGTACGAATAAGAACTTTAAAAAAAAATGTCTGCCAATGTTCTAAAAATGTTCCCTGTTAGCTAGGTCGGTGTTTGTGCAGTAAATATGATTCGTCACACAGTATTTTAATCAGACTGGAGACTGATAGCTACAGCTTTGTCAGGTTAACTGTGATCATCACTCAGAGCCGCCGGCATTTTACGTCTGTCAGGTGGGCGGAAAGTCTCCAGCGCCCGCATGAGTTAGGAAACCCAACCAGAAGTTAATCCGCCTCTGCCCGACACAAAAGCTCGCATAGATCAGCCGGGACGACCGCGCTGGCAGCTAATCCGAGTGGGAACAGGTTTTGATGGATATGGAAATTGATTGGCTTTTGTGGCGATCAGGGGGGCGTCCACGGTTAACTGCAATTACTTTGCTCACAGAAAGGCGCTGTAAACCAATCAAAGCTGGATATTATGAGCTACGACAGTAATGGAATATTGAGTTTGAACAAATGTGAAACTCAATGTGGACAAACAATGGTTTAATCTCTCCATCCTGAACTGCACATAAACTGTTCGGCAGTGTGGAAGATTCGATTAATGAGTGCAAACAAACGTATAAACGAATCAATGAATAAACAGGATAGTCAAGCTAACACATGCAGGTACAGTAAAGATTTATTATTAAAGAAATGGATGGAAATGGAGTACAAGACTCAACAGTAAGAGTCACCAATGACCCAGGATCAGTATTAAAGGGGTTTGGGTCAGCTAACAGAACCGTCTTGCAACTTTCGTTTCTAAAATGTAAGATATCCAGTTGAAATATTGGCTATGGTGTCTAAACCCCAAGCATCACTTTTTAAACATTTGGCGTCTTTTTTGTTAATTTTTGCCCCAAATCCACATCAATTCCTGATGCTGGTGTACATGAGTTTCCAGACTAAAAGTAAATAATGTATATTTCACTTCGGATTACTTATTTAAGTCATTTTCAACTTTTCAAGATAACTTATTGCTTGTAAAGAAATCTTGATATTTAATAAAATATGAGTTGGCTTGTAAATTTAAAATGATGTTGTTTAAAATTGCTCAATTTTTCATTTTTTCCCTTAGGGTAAGTGAAAACGTTACCTTATTGTTTCCTTAATGTTGCCTTAATGTTGAGTCTGAATAAGGACTGGCTGGTAGAGAGGAAAATGTATTTCCTTTCCTCTTAAATTGCATCCTCTCTGTGAGGCAACATGAGCGAGACTCAACTTACAGAAGATGAGAATGCATTAGATGAAGAAAGACTTGAGTGATATCCAGCCGGGCTGAAAAGGAACGCGAGAGGGGGGCTGTGATGGAAAACTGTAAACATAATCAATTTATCCATCTCTGCCAGTCTGAATTACTGTGTGGCAGATGGTAAACACCTCAAACTGTGTCTAAAGAGCTTTCACTCTGCATTCCGTGCACACTCAGTCCTATTTGATCTAAATCTGAATTCACAACAATCTAGGAGTGGCACCAAAGCCCGACGCAGATAAGAGAATCAAGTGAACAAAACATCATTACAGTTTTGAATTACTATACATTAAAAACACAATATTACTGTATCACAAAAATTACATTGTTTTATCATCAGTTTCCTGCTGATTTCCACCCATTTCTGACATCCCTACTGTCAGCCTTTTTCCGATGTCTAATGGATATGCTTGTTTGCCTCCCAAAACATTTCTCTAATGAGCTTCATGTTATAGTTTTTGAAAATTGTAATTTTCAAGCAAATGTCCCGTCAGCATCGTCGTCCGTTCCAGCCATCAAGCTTGATCAAATCAGTGTGTCGGTAATGAGGAGTCTGTTTACAATCCAATTATTATTTTTTGTAGGACATCTGTGTTATCGGCCAGTGCCCACAAGGCACATGCAACGCTGGAGTATCTGTTTTCATCTGCTGTGGTTTACACCTCGCTTTATGTCCATTTTTCACAGTCCAGAATCATGGCACCAACATTTGGCACATGTGGTTGCCAATGAGGGGTGCTGGCTGGTATGTTTGGAAGCATATGTGACTGGTTTGAGAGTCAGGCTGTGGATCACATTTTCACAAATGTCAGAAACATGTTATGTAGTTCCTCCAGACCCCTGAGAGTCAGTGTTCCATGTCTGGGCTCGCGCAGGCTTTGAGAGGTCCACAGACCACAGCTGAACATCTCCACTGGCAATGTCTCTGGCCACAGATCAGGGGCTTACAAGATCCATCCTGCAGCTCACCACGACCAGCCTTTCTCTCTCACTCTCACAGCTTGGGCGAGGTTCTTGTTGTTTCTTGTAACGTTTCCCTTTCGTTTCCATTAGTAACAAAAGCATTACAATTATTATTAAAATAATTATTTTGAAAATTCTAGGAAAGAATTTTGGGAAAATTCTTTTTCGACGTTGATCTAAGGTCTGTGATGTAAATTTAGGCAGGAGCTACTGTTGCCTGACCAATGGAAGACGGGGAGTATTTTTTGTATGTGAACTGATCCTTTAAAGACAAAGAGAATTCTCTGTAATTAACATTCAAACAAATTCGGCAACATTCATCTACCTAAACTCAACAGGGCAAAAACTGCAGTTTGTTAAATATGCTTTTGAAAGCAAAATGAATGTTTGTATTAAAACTCTGAGAGCAGCTGCTGCATAAATCATGTTATTGGACTAATCTGAGGATACGAAAAGCTTATTGTAAAATAATATGAAACACTTTTCCAGTCACCATTAAATAAACACTTTGGATCTCAGTGGAGAGCCAAAAGTTTAAACAGACAAACAGATCTGTTCTCCATGCCATTACTGCAGGTGCCACAGAATCTGTTGCGTTTCCTAATGAGTTTTCCAATTAATTGGAGCTCAGATGCTTCCCTTCTGTTCTTTGCTTCAAGAGTGCGGAAAAACAGACGCATCTAAAAGCGAAAGTAAATGAGTGAACCAAGAACCGAGTGAGAGAACTTCAAAGGCCTGGGCTGATATCCGCCAGAGACCGAGGAGAGATGGGAACACTCAGGGAGTTATTATGAGCAAACACAATAGTGCTGCTCATTACTGTGCCGTCAAAATAATCCCAAACTCGCCCGAAATCTGACTGAACAACAGAGGGGAAAACATGCTGATACAACACAGACCGTTTACCACCACAGTTTTAGCGACAGGAAGTTGCAATCAGAATATGAAAACACCTGGGCAGTGTGTGAACACTTGACTACAGGGGCTGATGGGTAATTTTATTTCAAGTGAAAACTCTCAGTCTAACTCGGCATGCTGTTACACAATAGGAGAATGAATGAATGAATGAATGAATGGAGTGAGTGCTGTTTTTATGCAGCCAAAACTAATGCAGTCAAAAAAGTATAATTCTGTATAATTTGATGTTTAGGTTCTTATGTTTAAACTGATGTGGCAGTTTCTGTCTTGTGCTCCTCAACAAAGTCATGCAACAAAAACAGAAAAGTAAGTAATGCCGGTACAATATCATCACTGTACAATTTGTTTTTATAACTGAATTTGAGTTTTAATAATAGAACCAGACTGATTTATTTTTGCATTAAACACAGACTATTTCATCTATATTTACTCATTAATTTCCTCAATGCATTTAGAATCGATTGCATTACGTTGGAAATTGATTTAATTCTAAACCGTCCTCATAATAAAATGAGTTTGATGCTTTCGGGGATATACTGATATCCTGTTACTATGGAAATGTGCTCAGTAAATGACCTTTAACAATTAGAATTTATGTGTTATTGATTGCGTGTCTCAAAAACCAATTTAGACAAGGGCATGTGACTATAAAGACCAAACCCATGTTTGTTCTCTCCGCAGACACAGAAATGAAGCATTTCACTTCGGCCGAGCAGATATCCGATGATACACAATGAGACGGTATTGCTTAAATGGACAAAATTCAGGGTCAGGCTGAGTGTGGCTTTTTTCCAGTGCACTTCTGAAGTGTCGAGAAAGAGAGAGAGAGAGAGAGAGAAAGAGAGAGGGAGAGACAGACAGAGAGAGGGAGAGAATAATTAAATCAGCACAGCAGTTTTACATTGATTTTGTGAGAACTCTCGTGCAGCATTAATTGACTTGAGCAAGCGCATCTCAACAAAACAAACAAACATTAAAAAAGACATCAATTATAAAAGCTGCTGACTGCAGGTGCATTAATAAATGCATTCTGGCCTGCAGTTACTCTTTTATAATTTTACAATGACTTTACACTTTACACTCCCTACTGTAACCCTAACCGAAAATGTCCTGCATTTTTACTATTAAAAAAACATTTTTATAGTGTTACAAATTAGAACATCCCACAGGAGGTTGGAAGATCTGAAGATCTGTCAGGATTTGCTATCTTTTGGGTACAAATTTATCCCCAATATACAGTTAAGAAAACCCCTCCACACACACACACACACAGGACAGTAAATGTGTGTGTGTGGTGTGTGTGTGTGTCAGTGATCACAGCATCTCTCTCCCTTACATTAAAGTGTCACGGATGGAGGACGAGATCATGCTGCTGTGATGGCATCTTTAGTCCAATTGACATTTAAATGGGGAACATGACATGCTGTAATACAGTGTGCGTGTGTGTGTGGGGGGTGGATGGGGGGTGTGATGTCCTTTCAGAAGCACCTTTCCAGCTGAGACAGCTCTGCACAGAGAGAACAGAGGAACAGAGTGGAACAGATATACAGACAGGAAGGATAAAAGAGAGAGAGGAAGAGATGAATCTGCCAAACACCTGCCTGTGCTTACAAAACAACAAAATATCTTCATTCCAACAAATAACACTTCCAAACAAAAGTTCAGCAAACTAGTACACTACTCATAGTATGCAAACTTTCATTGCATGCATTGAAACTGTTTTTGCACCCTGCAAACTTTTTCACATACTTAAAGTAGTACACAGCATGCAG
>JAZGTI010021405.1:0-10179 GCA_036877585.1 Botia kubotai | reverse complement strand
GTTCCTAGTATATCATTCAGTGGCAGATTACAGTACAGTAAGTGCATGGGGTCATGCAGATTCTTCTCTGTTGAGATCAGAATTATAAGTCCAATGTTTGATACCATTGCAAAGACATAAGCCAATAAAATCACAATGAAAACAGGATATGAGGATTGTCGTGTGACTTTGAGTCCCTCCACTAAGAGAATGCTGTGTCTGAAAGTCAGGTTGTCCATTTGTTGCTTTACCTGTCAACAAAGTAACAAACTGTAAGTTTTACCTTAAAAATATTGCTTTGGATATTATACATATTACAAAATAATCCTCTGCTCTTGTTTTGTTCCTCAATTTATGATTACAATTACATGTTGCTGAAAGCATATTTTTAATATTGTTTGCCGTGACTGTTTAATTTTTAAATCATCAAATTTAAAATATAAAGTATATACAATTACAACTTAAAAGTATATAATTGAATATGTTCCAGAAGCTCAGTGCTTTGTTAGGAAAGGATTTTGTTAGAACATAGATTAAAATAAAGTACAATTTTAATTATACACATTAAAGTCTAAAGAAATATTAAAAATAATATTTATGTTTCTAACAAAGTAACTTATCTATAGTTTCAGCCATCAGGTTCAGAAGCAGCAGTCTATCATTATTTAGTATTACTTTCTTAAAGCTGCATCTTGCCTCTCTTTAAGATCCTCCTTAATAATGATTTGGTTAAACAGTGTGACTTGCTCTTCTCTGAATCAATGTTTATTGGCCTTTGTCTTTTTACATGTGCTTTATATGTGTTTCTGTGACCTTGACATTGGCCATGAGGCAAAACTGATTCATAGCACTAAGGCTTTTGATGAATGCGTCATGCCCTTGACTTACCTCTTCTGGACACTATCTGTTTCAAGTATTTATTCTGTGGTGGCAGTATCTGTTGGTTCTAAGGCGATAGCTGCTACTCATGTACCTGTCTGGTGAAGGCTTAATTTACAGTGGATCGCTTTTTGAGGTTCTGAAATAGCTTGCCTTTAACAAGTAGCTTTGCCTTTAGGTTCTAACTTGATGATGATTATGTTCTATTTGAACTATATGAATTTATACTAAAACATGTCATAGAAGGCACTTTGATATTGATATGAACAGCCTCATTATTTAGGTTGAGTTTTAAATGAGTGGAGTCATTTTTACCAATCTGTCTGGATTATATCCTCCTCAAATTTCTTACTACATTCTCTTATGGTCCAAACAACTGGTTTGATGGTTGTTTGGACCATAAGTGAATGTTCCAAGAGAATACAAGCGACACTGTAAGTTCAAGAATTTCTATGTTAATACCGACAGCCTGGAGACACAGAGATCATCCACCACCTACAACTTAACCTAGTCAAGACAGAACATCTTATCTTTTCAGCTCACCCTAAACTTCTGCATAATTTCACAGTTCTACACAGGTTCTACAACCATAATATCAACAAGAACAGCCAGAAACCTCAGCATCGTCTTTGACAACCATCTGATATTCTCTGATCACATCCCTAAAACAACACAGTCATGTACATTTCCACCATATACACCATCAGGAAAATCAGGCCTTATCTCACTGAGCATGCGGCATAGCTCCTTATCCAGGCCCAGGACGACTTGTCTATCAGGAGCCCCTCATCTATCTCCACTGGCTACCAGCGGCCACACGCATCAAATTCAAATCATTGCCTCCTTGCATATAAAATTGCCACCGGCTCTGCGTCAACAAATCTTCACACACTCCTACATCCAGGAACCCTGCGGTCAGCGAATGAGTGACCCCTTGTTGTAACATCTTCAAAGGGTACACAATTAATCTCCCGGCCATTCACCCTCACAATCCTTGCTGGAATCTTCCAAAGACTGCTTGGTCAACTGCATCCCTCACGATATTCACGAAACAGCTAAAAACCTGTCTCTTCCATGAATATTTGACAGGAATATGTTAACTACTTTCTCTATTCCAAAAAATGACTTTTTATGTTATTGCCTTCCTATGAAGTATGAAGAGCACATCAACCATTTCAATGCACAAATTGTCATTAAATACATAGTACACTGACATCTGTATACTTGACAAAGTATAATAAGGAAATGTTATGGATAGCAATGCCTTGACGATAGCAGAAATACTGATTTTTTCTTTACAATAAAAAATACTGATTTTTTGTAGGGGTACAGCAAATGCCTTTCCCATGCAGGTACTGACAATCATAGTAATATACAGAATACATAAAAATAAAAAGTGGAAAGCTGTAAACAAAATACAAAAGGCTAACAGATCTCAGTGACTGTGATCATGGCAACAAGTAAAATAAGGTTTTCCCCTCTAGGGTGATGACAGTATCATAGAAACATCCTTGAACCACATCTTAAAAGGTGAGGGACAGTAAACATTTCTTCAGAGAAGTGCCATTTATGTGACACTGTATATTGAGTTGAGTTGTGAAACTACCTTAGTGACAGGACACTTCTGAAGTAAGTATGAGTTGCTTTATTAGACTTACAGATTACATTTAAAATACACTGCTTTTAATTTTATGTACAGCAGTGCTGAAATGTTCAATGTAAACACTATGTCATATATCAGTTAAAATCAAGCACATAAAAAACATGCATTTCTACTGTCTGAAACTCACAAATATCTGTCAACATTTCCAGGTATATAGGTTTTGTAGAGGACTGTGAATGGACAACCAGACATTTAGAAACAGCATCCTCCTAGTGGAGGGACTGAAAGTTACACCTCAGTCTTCCTATCCTGTCTTCATCATGCTTCTCTTTGTGTATATCTTTATAATGGTATCTAATATTGCATATTGATCTCAACAGAGAAGAATCTGCATGACCCCATGCACTTCCTGTTCTGTAATCTGCCACTGAATGATATACTAGGAACCACTGTCATTTTACCACGCTTATTGCATGACATTCTAAAGGACGCCTCAGAGCGTTATATCACATTTGTGGATTGTGTTGTTCAAGCTTATTTTGTACACATATTTGTTGCAGCGTGCCACTATGTGCTGATAATCATGGCCTTTGACAGATATGTGGCTATATGTAATCCACTGCGATACACCGCAATAATGACCAATAAAATGGTGATTAAACTATCAGCTTTTGCCTGGGGACTGGCAGTACTTTTGGTGACAATTATGTTAGGCCTCACTATTCGTCTGTCTCACTGCAGATATAAAATTGAAAACCCTTTCTGTGACAATGCCTCACTGTTCAAACTGTCCTGTGAGGAGAGTGTAGTTATTAATAATGTGTACGGAATAATTTATACTGTGGTTTTATTTACCTTCTCAATTTTGTCTGTACTTATAACATATGTCAAAATTGCTACTGTATGCATAAAAAGCAAAAACAAAGCACTCAACAGCAAAGCCATTAAAACATGCAGCACACACATAGCAGTTTATTTAATCATGCTTGTGTCTGGGTCAACTTTTATATTTCTTCATCGGTTTCCTCTGTACTCTGAGGAAAGAAAACTAGCTAGTATAATGTTTCACATTGTACCACCAGGACTAAATCCTTTAGTATATGGTTTACAAACCAAAGAAATAAGACAGAAGTTGGTAAAATTGTGGTGCAAAGATAAAAGGAATTCCTAGTCAATTTATTGTTCTTTTTTAACTAAAATTCTAAAGTTCATGGTTTATTATTCAATGCGTTGAGTCCCTCCTCAGCTTACCCTTAACAGATAATAAAATGTAAATATGTCTGTGATAATACTGCTAATGTTTTAGAAATGTAAGTCTTTAGTAATTACAGAAATTTTACAAATGCTTATTATTGGGGTAATAAACCATTATCCTCTTGTAGTGAAGTGTTACAGTATTTTTGCTGCAATAATAAATGTTCTCACATGGTCTAACTGCACTAAAACTATTTCTTGTTTTATATTTTCCCTTTAAAATTAAGCTAATTTACTAAATAAATTGTTAATAATGGTTAATAGTATATGTTTTTTGTAACTGAGCATACGTCATTATATTTATATATTGTTTAATGGCATTCCAGCATCTAAGGCTATATTCATGACAGGAAATGGTTAATCTCCACACAAGTCAGGGAAGGGGAATTGAGTATGTCCAATTCACTTAACCTACATGTCTTTGGACTGATGGAGGAAACCAGAGTACCCGGAAATTTATTCTGACACAGGGAGAACAAATGTCTTCTGGCTCAGTCGGGACGCAGATCTTCCTGCTGTAAAGCAACAGTGCTAACCTAACAAACCACTTAACCACTGTGTTGTAAGTTGTAATTACACTAATAGTTATTTTGTTTTTGTTCTTTGAAACAGTAACTGAGTGTTTTAGTTCATAAATAATGTTAGGTGTTTTAATATGTACCTGAAATAATTTTCTAAATATAATTTTACTACAAGACCTGTGGCTCTTAATTTCTTCTTATTAATTCACCATTTGTAAAGTGATGTTCACTGTTAATTTTTAAAAACAGGAATAGTTTGGCATTTAATTAAATAGAAAATGTAATCATGAATTGATTAGAACTGAGATCTTGCGATTCTGAGTTGTGAGTTGCAATTACACTAATAGTTATTTTGTTTTTGTTCCTTAAAACAGTAACTGAGTGTTGTAGTAAATTACAGTAGGTTTAAATAATTTTAGAAATTGGAATCATGAATTGAGATCTTGCGATTCCGAATTGAATTTAATCATGTCATCTGTACTGATACCCAACCCTAAATCCCAACACTACAAAAAACTTTTGAAGGAAAAAAATAATTAAAAGGGCAACAGCAAATGGAAAAGGTGGAACTCAAGCTTCAATCTTTGGAAGACACAGGCACCCATGGCCACCCTTTAGATTTGCACAGTGTCTTAAAAGTATTAATCCATGCTTTTAAGAGCTCTGCAGAAAAACACTTCTTTACTGTACAAGATCTATTGTAGAGTATAGCAGGGATTAAAGTCACCTCTAAATCTAAGATTTATTTTATTATTATTTTGTTTTTAAACAATTCATAATTTTAAACTGTTATTTTTTGTAGACAGTTTTATCCAAAGTGATCAATCTTGAGGAGGCAATAAAGTAATGAATTACACAGTTTCAACCATTCTTGCAGATTTAAAACAGCTCCTGATTTTGTACATTTTCTGGCAAGCGACCTATCAGTTTTGATATCCATCCATCCATTGTCTAAACCCGCTTATCCTCTGCGGAGTCACGTGGGGCTGAAGCATATTCCCTCATCTCAGGTCATAAAATACACCCTGAATAGACAGCCATAGTATTGCAGAGCTTACGCACACACTTTTACGGAGGAGGTTGCTGCTGCGCCTCCTGCTGGTCGTCAGCGGGAGCCCTCCCCAGAATATTAATACTCTTTTGAACTACATTTCCCATGATCCCGTACCTGGTCCTAATTACTTCCTGTTTGGCACCTATTATTGGCACCTAGTCCACATAACTCAATTATGTGGACTATAAAGCCCAGAGCTGCACTTTACTTGGTGTCTTGTTTTGTCATGTGCAGCATTTTGGAGCGGTTTCCCGGATTGCCTTAAAAACAGCCTGTTTACTGTTTACGCTTATTAATGAAACGCTGCAAATGGATCCCTCTGCCTCCGCCTCTTCGTTACAGAAGACATCGCCACAAAGCGATCCAGCAGCACTCCGTAAGATTTCAACCGAGCTCTCGACTCGGCACAGTTATCCGCCCACCAACAACAGCTTGCACAGCTAATGACTCTAACGGAGAAATTAGTACGAGTTTTTCGTGGAGGACAGTTTTCACCGCTTACCGCTACCACTGCAGCAACACCCGTATCCAGCCCTCCAATTCCCGCCATGACTTCCCCGGTGAGTCCTCGACTAGCTTTTCCAGATAAGTTTAACGGTGATCCGGGGAAGTGTAAGGGGTTTTTGTTGCAGTGCTCACTTTTTGTTTCTCAACAGCCTGCCTTATATCTGACGGACAATAGTCGCATTGCTTTCATTTGCTCTCTGTTAACTGGGAGAGCCTTGGATTGGGCTGCAGCGGTTTGGCGGTCTGATTTTTCTTGCAGCAGTTTTGAGAGGTTTTTGAACACCCCACCGAGGGTGTAAGCCCCAGTGAACAACTGATGTCTCTTACCCAGGGCAGACTTCCAGCCTCTGAATACGCTCTAACTTTTAGAACTCTCGCCGCTCAAACCAACTGGGTAGAGGACACAGTAAAGCTGCTCTATCATCGGGGTCTCCATGAACTACAATCAGAACTAGCATGCCGAGACGAGAGTCAGAATCTAAGTGAGTACATCGAACTTTCAATACAAGTTGATAACCTCATCCGATCTCGTTGTTCCCTCCGTTTCAATGTAACCTCTTGCTCAAATAATGCAACCTACCCCAAGCCCATGCAGGTGAATTACACTCGCCTCACCCCTGTAGAACGTGAACGCCGTCTACATTCCAGTCTCTGTCTGTATTCTGGTCAACTCGGCCACCTGTTATCCCCCTGTCCCATTCGACCCGTCTCCAAATCAGCCCTGGTGAGTGTAGCCTCTACTTCCAATAACCTCCCTCACCAAACGTAACTCCAGTAAAATAGTGTGAAACTATTTTAGGCCCGTGTTAAGGGCCTTTCAGTGAATTAAAACATTGTTTTACTACCTCCCCTATACTCCGTCATCCAGATCCAGAGTTACCTTTTATAGTTGATGTACATGCATCCAACATAGGTGTAGGTGCTATTCTGCCACAAAGACATGGAGTACCACCTAAAATGTTCCCATGCGCTTCTCCCGAAAACTCTCACCCGCCAACCAAATTAGCACTAGAAGAATGGTGACACTGGCTCGAGGGGACTACTTATCCTTTCATGGTAATAACTGATCACAAGAATTTAGAGTACTTGTACGTTGCTAAGCGTCTAAACCCCCGCCAAGCTATGTGGTCCCTGTTTTTCACCGATTCGATTTCACTGTCATCTATAGACCAGGAACCAAAAATACTAAGACGGATGCCCTATCACGCCAGGCTGAAATAACCCATCAGTCAGTTTCTCCCGAGAATATAATCCCAGAAAAATTTTTTGTCGCCCCAGTACAATGGGATTTACATACTAAGATTGTCCAGTTCAATGACTCCCGTCCACGTAACCCCGATTGTCCCGAGAATCTTACTTTTTTCCCCGAACCTTTCAGAGAACAAGTACTCACTCAGATACACGAAAGCCCTAGTTCTGGACACCCCGGCATCTCCACCTCCTGAGAAATCATTACTGTTGGCCTACTCTCTCGAATGACACTATAGCTTATGTAAGTCTGCCAAATCTCCAAGACAGCCAAACAACTACCTGCCGGGCTTCTTCAACCACTAGCACACCACAAAGACCCTGGTCCCATATAGCTGTTGACTTCATTACAGATCTCCTTAACTCCCAGGGGAACACAACGGTCCTCACCATAATAGATAGATTTTTCCAAAGCCTAATTGCTCTCCCCAAACTTCCTATGCAATTTGAAACTGTAGAATTACTATGCAACTATGTTTTCAAGTTTTATGGACTCCCAGAGGACATTGTATCGAACCAGGGTCCTCAATTCACTTCACAGGTGTGGTCTTTCTTCAGCAGTAAGCCTGACGTCTGGTTACCTCCCTCAAGCCAACGGACAGACAGAACACCTAAATCAGGAAATCACTAATCAGGAAAAACTATTTCCCTGGTCTGGAGAACCTACGAGTCTTCCAGCAGGTCTGCAAAGCGAGGTCTGGTATAGGGCCCATACTCACCTACTCCATGCAGTACGACGCCAAATTATACAGGCCAATCGACGTTTGAGACCCGACCATTGCTTCGCTCCAGGCCAGATCACTTCTGTTTCGCCTTGCTTATCTTTATCTAACTCATACCGTATCTCTCCCACTTTTCATGTCTCCTTGCTCAAACCAGCTGGCACCCCAGAGGGAGGTCCAGAGAGGGGCCTCCAGGAACAGGCTCCTCTTACCTTGGTCGATGACGAGAAGGTGTATCGAGCAGAGCAACTCCTTGATACCAGATCCAGAATCCAGTACCCGGTGGACTGGGATGGGTACGGCCCGGAGAAACGTTACTGGGTAAACGCAGGAGATATCCTGGACCCTATGCTCATCAAAGAGTTTCACTGAACTCACCCGGAAAGGCTGGCCCCTCTACCCAGAGGTAGACCCCAGCGTTAATTCCCTCCTCACATTAGAAGCAGCTCACGGGGGGAGGTCTGTTACAGAGGAGGTTGCCGCTGTGCCTCCTGCTGGTTGTCAGCAGGAGCCCTCGCCAGAATATTAATACTCTTTTGAACTACATTTCCTATGATGGTCCTGGTCCTGATTACTTCGGGTTTGCCACCTGAACTCAATTATGTGGACTACAAAGCCCAGAGCTGCACATTACTCTGTGCAATGTCTTGTTTTGCCATGTGCAGCATTTCAGAGCGTTTTTTTTCCGGATTACCTTATCGTTACCGACTGGATTGTATATTGTTTTTGACTTTTTGCCGCCTGCCTTTTGACTCTGCTTCGGACTGCGTTTTTGAATGTTTGCTGCCTGCCCTGACCCTTGCCTGTTTCATTGTTATGTTTTTGTCTTGCCCTTATTGCTCTGATCGTCCATTTGACCCACGCCTGTTTACTGTTTATGCTTATTAATGAAACACTGCAAATGGATCCCTCTGCCTCCGCCTCTTTGTTACACACACAACAAGGTTCATTTTATTATCTCCAACCAAACCTGCATGTCTTTGGACCGTGGGGGAAACCGGACAATAGACCTAAAGATTTTTATTTTTAATAAACAGTGAATACAAAATCTAGTTTATCAGTAACTATTAAGTACATGAATAGTATAGGATCGTATAATAGTATAGGATCAACGTTGCAAGGAACAAGTGCTGAAAATTTTGACATTTCACAGATATGTGGCTATATGTAATCCACTACGATATTCAGCTATAATGACAAATAAAATGGTGCTTAAACTATCAGTATCAGCCTGGGGACTGGCAGTATTCATAGTGTCTATTATGTTAGGTCTCACTATACGTCTGTCTCGCTGCAGATATAAAATTGAAAACCCTTTCTGTGACAATGCCTCACTGTTCAAACTGTCCTGTGAAAATGTGTCTATTAATAATGTGTTTGGACTTGTCTATACCGTGATTGTTTTTACCTTCTCGCTTGGGTCTGTATTTATAACGTATACCAAGATTGCTACTGTATGCATTAGCAGCAAAAACAAAGCACTCAACAGCAAAGCCATAAAAACCTGCAGCACTCATATAGCGGTTTATTTAATCATGTTTGTATCTTGTGCCACCATGGTTTTTCTTCATCGTGTTCCTGAATACTCTGAAAATAGAAAACTAGCTAGTATAATGTTTCACATTGTCCCACCAGGACTAAATCCTTTGGTATATGGTTTACAAACCAAAGAGATAAGACAGAAGTTTGTTAAACTTTGGTGTAGAAACAAAGTTACAGCAAAGAAGTAAGTATGTTTTAATAAATAAATACTTATTTATTGATTTATTTATTATTGGTAAAGTCATATTTTTCTCTTCTCTAAATGAAAGGGTCAAAAAAGGGTTAAATTATCACTTTGTTTTAACAAATTCTTAATATTGTTCACAGCACACAAATGCACTTTATTATTGCATATATGTATTCTGCTTTGGTCTAGTTTCATTTGCAAAAATATTTATCATTTAAAAGTTTATTAAATCGCTTGATTTTTACAGTGACATATAACGATTTTATTATCAAGTTATGTACAGTATAAGAATGTAGACGTTATATAAACAAAAGCAAAAGAGGAAGCTATATCTATTCTGACCATCTTTGTCCATTACAGAGTTATGCTTTTAAAATACTGCACCTGTACATTTTTCCACAGTGATCAATAAAATACATATCTTTATGTCATCATACTCAGTTCCAATCCATTTATATGTCTATATTTAAAGCAGAGACTGTGTATGGTATACAAATCTCATATACATATCATCAGTGCATTTATAAGTTTTGCCTCTGTTTCCTTAAATCTTTTTACTGATACATCCTAAACAGTGCAAATGTTTTAGGGACTTTCCTGTTACAGGGGCTTCCTATCCCCTGAATAACTATAATAATAATTTAGCAATACGTGTTGTATTGTCAATATGGATTCTAGAAATC
>JAZGTI010021404.1:0-10179 GCA_036877585.1 Botia kubotai | reverse complement strand
ACACATATACATCTTTACATATATATTTATATACATATACATTGTAAATACTGTACACTTTAAATCTTTACATTTTTACATAAATCTTTACTTTAAATCTTTAATTTTTGAAACTTTACATTTTTTTACTTTAAATTTTTACTTTCTGTAAGACAGTCGTATAAAGCATTTCACTGCATGTCGAACTGTGTATGATCTTGTATGTGACAAATAAAATTTAAATTTGATTTGAATTTATAGCAAGTAGGTGACTTTGCAGCCATATGTAAATGTATTTTACAGGACACCAGATAATGATCTGAAATTTCTTTGCTCTGCCGCAGAATATTGATGTCATCAACATTAATACCATAAGACAGGATCAAATCTGAAGTATGATTACGACGATGAGTTGGTCCTGACACGTGTTGTGAGACACCAATAGTGTTCAAAATGTCTTTGAAAGCCAAACCCAATGCATCCTTTTTATTATCAACGTGGATGTTAAAATCACCAACAATTAAGACTTGATCGGTGGCTAGTACTACTAAAAAGTCAGCAAATTCCTTGATAAAGTCTGTGTGGTACCCTGGTGGCCTGTAGACGGTAGCCAGTAGAAATGGCAAAGTCTGCTTATTTACCCCAGATGAAGCTATATTAAGCACTATTACTTCAAAAGAGTTGTAACTAAAGTCAGAACTTTGGGCAGCTGTAAATGTATTCATATAAAGTGCAGCAACACCTCCCCCTTTGCCTTTTGGATGAGGCTTATGCTTATAACAGTAATTTTGGCGGATTGACTCAATTAATGTAATGTAATCATCCCATTTTAGCCATGTTTCTGTCAAGCAGAGCACATCTAGGTTTTGATCTGTGATCATATCATTAACAAAATGTGCTTTTATGGAGAGCGCTCTAATATTCAGAAAGCCAAGCTTTATTAATTGTTTGTCTTTATTATGTACCTTTTTTATTTTTAACATTGATTAAATTGCCATATAATTGTTTATGGGTTTTTTGTATTTACCAGTCCTAGGGCCAGACAAAGTCTCTATATTATAGTATTTAGGTGATTCTATGTGTTGCAAATTATGTGACATCTGTGGCATGTGACAGCTGGCAGACAGTTTGTTAAGCCAGTCTGTCTGCTTCCTGACCTGGGCCCCAGTTAGTCAAATATTAGTAGTATTAGTAAGACTATATGCCACATTTCTAGATAAACAAGCAGCACCAGCCCTAGAGGGATGGAGGCCATCTCTTTTCAACAGGTCAGGTTTACCCCCAAAACATTTCCAATTATCTATGTAACCTATATTGTTCTGTGGACATCACTTAGACATCCAGCCGTTTAGTGATGACAGTCTGCTATGTATTTCAGACTTTTGTCCCATCTCCACACAATAGATCTGAAGCTTAGTCAGAGTGACCATCAGGTTCTCTTTAACCTGTCTTACTAAGGCCCTTCTCCCCTGATTGCTGATTGGCCAGGCAATTAGCTCTTGGAAGAGTCCAGGTTGCACCAAACTTCTATTTCTTCTATAACTTCTTCTATTTGAGAACTATGAAGGCCACTGTGTGCTCCTGGGAACCTTCAAGCGTTAATATTGTTTATAATAATTGTTTATAATAATATTATAATGATACTGAAACTATTTTTTCTTTTTAATAAATTACAGGCATTGTGTTTGTACTTTGTCATTATGCAGTACTGAGTAGATAAATGAGAAAAAAATTGAATTTAAACGATTGTAGTAATAGGCTGCAACATAAAACTGAAAAAAGTGAAGGGGTCTGAATATTATCTGAATACATTGTATATGCAACAGAGAAAATAAACAAATTTAATAATTAATCCATGCCTAGATTAGGCTAGGGAAAGACCTCTATATTATTTCTATAGGGAACAATAAAACTGAGTAAAAATAATTTCGTTACAATGATAAAGAATTTACTTTAAAGAAATTGTTCTCATAACAATATTCAAGGAGGGTGGCACACTGGCAGTGGGTAGCACTGTAAGTGTTTGCCCTGCAATGGACAAGTCATCTATTCAGGTTGTGCCCCGCCTATGGGGTGACCCTAAAAAGGACCAGCGGGTTTAGAGAATCGGAAGATGGATGGGTGTATAGTATTCAATGTAAACATCGCCATCTGTTGGTCGTTGAGGGATGGGAGTGTGACGTCACTGTGTTTGGTCGCGTTTGCCAACTGTCTGCACTGATGTGAGAGCCAGTCAGCCTGACTTTTAATTTCACTCTCTTTATCTGTGATCAAAGACAGAACACATGAATCTTCGCGGTGTTTTTCAAGATTTTAACCCCAGGTAAGGCTTAATATCTTGGGTTAACTGATGTCGTCCTGCTTTGTTTTTTTTTAACATTAACATCCACTTAGTTAGCTTAGCTGCTAATGTTTACTCTCCAGGCCTGTTGAACTGGTCTAAGCATAGTTATGAGACAATAACCAGTGAATAACACAGCTTTACCGTCAAAAACTGTAATGTTATCCATTTGCATTTAACATCTTAATTAAATTGTAAGCGTTGGGATCTAAACACTGTGCGGCTATAAACGTAAAAGCATTAGCAGTGCCACTCTGACACTGTTTTTATTCAAAGTGTATTTAAACCCCTATGGTTTTGCCAAAAAAATTCCAAGTTTGCTAAATCTGTCCAACAGTGTATCAACAGTGTGTAATGTCTGTGGTTACTGACATTGTTTGTGTTGTTTTGCAGTAAGTTCCTTATCTATGCATGTCTGCTGCTGTTCTCTGTACTGCTGTCATTGAAGTTGGATGGCATCATTCAGTGGAGCTACTGGGTGGTGTTTGCGCCTATTTGGCTCTGGAAATTTATGGTCATCGTTGGGGCTTCAGTGGGCACAGGAGTGTGGGCTCATAATCCACAATATAGGTCAGCCTGACTGTGCATGATCAACATGAAATAAAAATGCACCCTCTTGATTTTCATAACATTGTTGGTCACAGTTCACCGGTGTACACAAAGGGAAAAGTTTTATCTTGGTAGTCTTTAATCATTGTATAATAAGCAACGTTATAAAACTTGCCCTTCATCTAAAACAACTCAGCTGATGTCACCAAGGCTGTAAAGTAAAAGCCAAATATTTGTTAAATAAATCTGATAAATATATATATAAATGTTATATATTGAAAACATATTATTACCATTAGGATACAAGTCCCTAGGGTGCACTGGGTTTCAGGAGGGTAGCAAGTCCTCCAAAATCCACTGCAAACACACAATCAGGTTAGGATTTTTTCTCATATGGAATGGCCACTTTTCATCCCTTTTCATTCCAGAATTTCCAAAGAATAAAATCAAGTCCCACACTGCATATAGAACTCTTAGAACCATTTCACTTGGAATTCTGTCACATTCCAAGCATGTGTGTCATAGCACTCTTGTTGTACTGTGATTGGCCAAGTTGTGTCATGCAGTATGTTGCCGTCATCAGGGCGGAAGGAGAGACCTGTGTGGAGTTTAAGGCCATGCTGATCGCCGTGGGCATCCACGTTCTCCTGCTCACCTTTGAGGTGCTGGTGTGTCACCGTGTGGAAAAGGGTACACACTTCTGGCTTTTAGTCTTCATGCCACTCTTCTTTGTCTCACCGGTTTCCGTGGCAGCATGCGTGTGGGGATTCAGACATGACCGCTCACTGGAGGTATCGATAAATTTGATAATTTGATACAATTATCAAATAATTGTAGTTCTTTGGGGGGGTGCATTAAAAATGCCACAATTAAAAAAAAATCGCTGACTTCGTTTATTTATGCCAAATATGATTTGAGTTTAGCATAAAAATCTGTCCGTTAACTTATTTTAAACTTCTCTTGCTCTTTATTTTTGTGTGCTGTTTTTGTCAGCTGGAGATTCTATGCTCCGTAAACATTCTTCAGTTCATCTTTATTGCGTTGCGACTGGATAAGATCATCAGCTGGCCGTGGTTGGTAAGGACCTCAGTTTAACTCATTTTTTCAAGTCAATTAGCTTTCTAATTAGAACTCTGTGTGAGTAAGAACTGCCTTATGTCTTTGCTAGGTGGTGTGTGTGCCGTTGTGGATTCTCATGTCCTTCTTGTGTCTGGTTGTGCTTTATTACATTGTCTGGTCTGTGCTATTCCTGCGCTCCATGGATGTTATTGCCGAGCAACGGCGTACTCACATCACCATGGCGATCAGCTGGATGACCATTGTTGTGCCCCTTCTTACCTTTGAGGTTCGATTTCAACACCATACATTTAGTTGTTTTCATTTATGCAGCTGTAGTGTGACAGTGTTTTTAGCCACACTGTCACACTACAGCTGCATAAATCAACATGTTTTGTGAGTGTTTGGTGTTATTGTGATGGAATTGTGGGTCTTTTGTGCTTTAAGGATTTGTTTGCCCAAAAATCGAAATTCTGTAATGATTTACAGACCCTCTTAAATAAGGGTCTAAATAACTGCTATTAAATACCTTTCTGTACTTGAGTACATTGATATACTCCATATTGGCAAACATATTGGCTTAGAATGACACGAGGATGATTAAATGATGATCGAAGTTCTCTGATCTGTCTCTTTATGATATCAGGAATTAGCCCAGGTGTGACATTCATCAGTGTTTGTGTTGTTTTTAGATTCTCCTTGTGCACAAGCTGGATGGACATTATAACTCCAACTATGTCCCGGTGTTTGTTCCTCTCTGGGTGTCTTTGATAACTCTAATGGTGACCACATTTGGTCAGAAAGGAGGCAATCACTGTACGTTACTTGTTTAACTTATATCAGTCTTGTTAGTGGTTCAAGGCTCTTTAAATGACCTATTCAAATGATTAAAAAACTAGATTAAAAATTTAAGAAATTATTACTGAATAGCTGTTGCTGTTTGCTAAGTAGTATCTGTGCCATTCATCTATAGACTTATAAAACCATATTTCACTTTTTACCACTGTAAGACTGTAACACTTAATTCTCAAATTTCTTTTCTTGTCAGGGTGGTTTGGAATTCGCAAGGACTTTTGCCAGTTTCTTCTTGAACTTTTCCCCTTCCTGAGGGAATATGGCAACATATCCTATGATTTGCACCATGAGGATTCCGAAGTGTCAGAGGAGATGCCCATCCAGGAAGCACCAAAAATTGTGCCGATGTTTCGTAAGAAGACAGGAGTGGTGATCACCCAAAGTCCTGGCAAATACTTTGTGTCACCGCCCAAATTGTGCATCGACATGCCAGACTAATATTGAGAACTCTGACATGATTTGACTGTTCATGAACAATGAGTTAAACGTAGCACTATGCACTGGGGTCCACTTTAGGACATACTATTAAAGAACAAAACCTTAGTCCTGCTACAAAGATGTTTTTCTGGGCTCATGTTTCTTCTGAGCTCCTGTTTAGTAAAGACTCACCAGAAGACATTCTTGTGTATGAGCTAACCTCAAATGAAGCATAGAGTTATTGGACTCTTACAAGCCATTTTGTATTTGTAGCCTTGTGTTGCAATCTCAGTAAAATCCAACTGCATAGATTGGACCTATTGCCCTTGGAGTGAATTGGTTGAACTCTGACAAATTGAATAAATTAACTTGAGTTAAATTCCATATATACTGTAGGTTGTCGGATATTTATCTGTCAGTTATATCTCTAGTTATGTCAGTGTTTAGTCCTTTTGCAATATCTTTCTCTGTGTAAGCCTTGCAATATGTATCAGTCCCTTATTTTCACTGTGATTACAGCCTTTGGGGTAATGTAAGGCGTTTGTATAAAATGTTTTATTTTAAATGCATTGAATTCTATATATACATTTGAATCATTTTTTTTTTTCTGTTGACTTGATAGGCCTTTGTCATACATGACAGGAGCTATCCAATGAAAGTGATTGGTCAAGGCTGTGTTCTTCTGTGTTTTTGCTTTTACCAGTTGAGGACTCCCAAACTTCTGGACTCCTGTAATGGGATGTCTAACTTCAGTAAACACCACAGGAGTATAATACAATAATTTCATACAGTTTAATCAAACAGACCCCATATTATAAAATTGGCACACAATTATGCAGATGTCTGTGTGAGATTATAACCACTACTTGACATAGCAGTTATAGCAGTATATTCTCTGTAATTTCAAGGGAGAACTTCTGAATTAAGTTGGCCTTATATAGTTCATATAGTTGGCCAACAGTTCCCAATGATTTGGACCAACTAATTTGGACCCATTTAGTGTTAAATGGCAAAAAACTTCTTAGTCCTTTTAAACGATATTTATGACTGTTAATTTGTGTCGTGATATTAACTATCATGCCAGAAAATATGATTATTTTTGTCAGTGGCTGCTTTTTAGTAGACAGGTACTTTAGTTGCTTTCTCAGCTGGTCTGAGTAAACAACTATGTATCTTTGTATATGTGGACCAATGTGACAGTTTACATTTCCCCAATGTACACATTTACCCATGTTGTCGTTCATTGTGTCCATTCCTTTGTAAGACACATCGTAGCTTTCAACAACAGTGCCTCACATTAAAATGTTTTTGTTTACTGTGCAAATGTGTGAATTTTTCCACTTTTCAAGCCCTTTTATTTTTGGTGTTAATCTTTAGTTATCACATAACTTAATTATCAAAATTGTATATTTATCACATAATTACAGTTGTTATAATTATCACATTCAGAATTTTATGCTGTGTTAACTTTACCTCTGTAGTGTTGCAGACCTTTTAAGATGAATTCACAAATATGATTGACATATACAGGGTTTATCAATATTATGAGCAGGGGGCTGGGGAGTGTGAGAGACAAATTGTAAGTGTCCCTGTTGGGCTAGTACTGCACTGTCACTAAATGTTATAACGTTGTACATGTGTTTTATGTCTTGCAACCTTAATGTAATTGCAAATACGCAGATTTGAAATGTAACAGTTTTTTTGAACCTTTATTTAAATTAAAAGTTTGCACGTAATAAAAGTCTTTAGCACACATCAAAATACATTGCTACAAATCAAACGTAAAAAAAACTGTTGTTGAGGGCCCTGATTTGTATTTTCATGTATATTGCACGTTTGATGACATCTCTAAATCGTACTAATTTATTATCAGTCAACAAAACTCTTCATAGAAAGTATGACCCTTTGCAACGAAATGCTGCGTAAAGTAAGCACCAGTTTATGATAAGTTGATGTCAATGTTTTTTTTTATGGTGACGCAACAGCTGTGTGCTCGCGGTCGGAGCGCGGGACTCCACCCAACGGCGCGGGCGGAAGCACGAAAGAAGTACATGAGTGCTACGCGAGTTATTGCGTTGAAAAGGTTCTTCTGAAAAACAAACTTCAACCAAGCTCTCGCTAAAAGCATGTCACGAGTCCCCGACGTGCCTTTAACCTGACTGGAACTGATACAAGTAACAGAAAAGTCGACTTTAGGAAGCGGTCATGGTCGAAAATTGTCGACTGTGACCAAAGCGGAGTTTGAAGCTATCTGAGAGCAGCTAGCGTCGCGAGCACTTTCAAGAGTAAATGAGTAAAAAAAGAGTAATAAGTGTAAATATTGTGCTGTAAAGGATTTTAATACGTGGTAGTGAAAGATAACTTTAAGTGTCTGTCTAAGAATTTATTCGCCGTGTAACAGCTCTGTGAACGGTTGGAGATGGCTCAGTCGCCGGTACCTGTTCGAGTTCCTGGAATGCAGGTGAGTTTGTGTGGAAAGGTGAAGCCAGGCCATTATCATTTTAAACACTATTATGCCACTATTAAACCCGTGTTTATCACGATACACTCAGGTCGCACCTTTACATTCGGTCCCACAAGTCTTAACAATTTTCAGTAACACTAACTTAAAGAAACATGGGGTTATATTTTCTAGTAATGTACAATAGCAGTTTAGTTCGGAATTGCTTAAAATACATTGGAAATGCCATGGCACATGAGTTCCGTGGTGTTACCATCTGATACATCAGTACGCTATGGTATCGTCACAGTCCTTTATGTCAGTAAGCAGTTTGATTTGTGATTATGTCATTGATCATGTTTAATCCCCTCACCCCTTACAAACAAATCTGACATTACAAACAAACAATGCTTAGTTATGAATCAAACGCTAGCCAGTGCATGTTAAAGTGCAAAATATTACAGTTGGGATTTTCTGTGTCAAACAGTAACGCTGGACATTTAAACATGTAATATGATATTGTTTTGATATGTGAAATAGTTTTATTGTGTTGCAAGCATATCGCATTTCTTTCAATTGAGTGTGAAATGTTAAACTGAAGTTTTTCAGATAAAGAATTAATAAGATAATGTGTTTAATACCCTGGTTAATTTACATTCTCTCTCTCTCTCTCTCTCTCTCTCTCTAATACTAGTAATACTAATGAACAACATGCATAATTATTGGGAAATAGTTTTTCAGAAGTAGCTTTGTGTCCAATATACTGGGTGTTTGGAATTAGGGGGTTAATTATTTTATTTTGGCGTATATTAACCTGTATTTATATGTGAATAAATGGTTTGTAGTCGGAAGCTGATTTGTAGTCTTGATCTGTCTATATTTGGATATCTCTGTGCACCTGGTCTAATGACAGTGCAGATATTTGTCTAAGGCCGCACATACTCGCTAAAGGTGTGCCAGTATTCACTCCTTTTTCCTTCCCTCTTTATAAAGCATGTGGTCCTTCTTTAAAAAAATAACACAATATTTGATTTCTTTACTATGACGGCTAAGTGCTGGGCTGTATGTGCACAACAGATGTCCCAGCACTGGGATACTTATTAACATACACATAACATAAATTTGTGACGTGCCTTTTAAATGTTTATTTTGTGAGTTCAACCAGGGTTCAAAGTACAAACCTTCCCTGCAATTGTTCAGTTATAGATGTGATGCTTCAGGACTATTAGAAATGTTGAGCAAAAGTTTTGTGTCTAGGTGTGGCCTGTGAGGAAGTGTTTTTATGCACTAGTTTGCCATAGTTAGCACCTGAGTCAGTTAGAGGCGGGTAGAGCGAAATCTGATGACACCCTGGTGTAAAGAAACAATGCAAGGTGCTTTTGTAGTGTGGATTGTACTCGTGGGTTTGGTATGTTATGCCTTTATGGTGCTGCTTTGTTGTCCATTCATGGGTTTGAATAGCATGTCAGCAGAGGAAATAAAATCAGCTGATAAATCTTGTGGGGGTCCATGGATGCCTCCCTTGTGATCCTATAGCCAGTTCATTAATGCACGATCTGTGCGCAATGCTTTTATCAGAAGGAGACAGACATACTAGCACTGAAGCAAGATATAGCTTGTCACTGCTGCTCCACCCAGTCTGAGTAAAGTGTATGTAAGGTGCCCAAAAACTAGTTTCTGTATTGCTGCATTTTAGTCTACTTCACGCTGCAGCTGCATGGCTGCAAAATCAGATTTTTCTGCTTAAAAAACTTTTCTTGTATTGTGCACAACGATAAATGTGGACCATCTCAGATACTGGTCTGAATAGGTGACACTGTTAAACAGATCTGCACGTTCAACCTAAATATGCATATCCTGTTTTTAAGTGCATAAATGGAAGCAGTAATAATATTTCATGTGTAAGAATATGACAATAATATTAATAAATATATTGTAAGTAAATGATGGGAATTTTTGTTTTGGGGTGAACCATTACTTTCATGAGAAGACGATCAAAGGTCAGCAGCAAAAGCTCCATATTACATAGATGTAAATGAACGAGGCAAACAACAGTTTTGACAGTGTTGACCATAATATGGCAGATAAATCTGTAAATAATTTAGTGCCAATGTCTGGTAGGGATGTGCTTGACTAGTCGCATAAACATGGCAGCCGTTACTAGTCGACACAAAAAGTAATAGTTGTTTACATTTTAAAAAATGTAAATAATTGTAAATAAAAAAATTACAATTATTTTTTATTTTAATAAATATTTAAATAAATATTTACATTAACATTTACATTTAGTCATTTAGCTGTCGCTTTTATCCAAAGCGACTTNCAAATGAGGATAAGGAAGCAACTTCAAATACAATAAGAGGCAACAGTGAATAAGTGCTATAGACAGGTCTCAGATATTTCAACACAGTATAAGAAAAAAAAATTTTTTTTAAAGTAGAAGTGGAGGTGTGTTAGTAAATTAGTCAAGGAAGTAAAGACGAAAAAGATGAGTTTTTAGTTTTTTCTTGAAAATGGCTAATGACTCAGCCATTCTGATGGA
>JAZGTI010021402.1:0-10180 GCA_036877585.1 Botia kubotai | reverse complement strand
TGGCAGACGCTTTTATCCAAAGCGACTTACATTGCATTATACTATACATTGTTTCTGAGTATGTGCAATCCCTGGGATCGAACCCATGATCTTGGTGTTGTCTAACCACTGAGCTACAGGAAAGCGTGTAAAAAGCGTGTAAAAGGTGTAAAATATGATCCACTTTAGAGAGAAAGAGATGAAGAGGGAAATAAAGAGATGACAAAAGGAGAGGTAGGCATGATGGGAAGGCACATAAGAGGCGGTAAAAGAGAGGATTAGTGATAAACATTATTTCTGGGAGTAAATTTTCCACATACACTCCCAAAATAAAGCAAATAATGTTACACCCCACCCCCAATGGATATTTTTGTCTGGGCCTCTGGAACGTTTACAGGCCTAATCATGTAGGTATGGTCAGCAGACTATTGACACACCCTTCATGTGGTACACTGTTATTATCTCTAATAAGTTGGGTCCGTTTAATTGGCCCTGTAACCCCTGACACACCCTTACCCTTGTCACCCAGCCTCAACAAATCACCAGCTCAACTGCTTACTGACACACAGACAGAATGAGGACAGGACAGGTCAAAATTAATGAACAGGGGAGTTCTGTGACTGACAGTGACTTTTTTTGTGTCTGCTTGTGTGTGTGTGTGCATGTGTGCATAGAACAACCGTGTGCGGAGGTTTGCATTCGAACTGAAGATGCAGGATAAGAGTGCTTATGTTCTGGCTGCAGACTCTGACAGTGAGATGGATGACTGGATCAACACCCTCAATAAAATCCTCAACAGCAGTTTTGAGCTCGCCATGCAGGACAAGAGGAACGGAGAGACACCGGACGGTGTGTATGTGTGAGTGTTTGTATGTGTGAGTGTTTGTGTGAATGTGTGTACTGGTCTTCACTTTGTTATGGGCAACCAAATGTCTTCTCAAGTATAGTAATATCGGTCATTTATGACATTTTTTTAGGTCCTTAAAATCTTTTTGCTTATAAATCAAACAGAATGATCTTTTTTAAAAATCTAAAATAGCAAAAGGTTTTCTTCTTGATGGGTTGGTTTAGGGGTAGGGTTAGTGCATAGGTGGAAATTGCAAGAAGTCAGGACCCACCCCGTCTGAGGGTTGCACCCTCCCAATAAAAAACAACCAAAATTATGCTGTGTATTGTAAAGAATATAATGATATGTATTTAATTGTGTAATTTGTAAAACAGTACGAACGCAAATGGGACGTGTGTTTTAAGTTTAGAAACATTTTGACTCCTCCTCACTTGCCTCACAGTTGTTAGTTTGGAGGGGTTAGAATATACAATTTGTACAGTATAAAAACCATTATGTCTATGGAATGTCCATAAAACATGAAAATCCATCATCTGTGTGTGTGTGTGTGTGTGTGTTTGTGTGAGAGCTGGAAAGAAAGAGAGAGCAAGAGCCTTTAGAAAACAACACACAAACCACACATATACATGGGTCACTGTACACACCATGATAGAGACATGTCTTTAAGGTGTGTGTGTGTTTATGTGGTCAATGTAATGACATTTTCCAAATCTCTTTCTCTGTAGATGATGATCAGAGCAGGAGCGATCACTCCTCCAGTAGTATGGATAGTTTTCAGGTAGGTCTAGGAGTGTGAGAGGTGCTAAACAACTATATATATATATATATATATGAATTCAGAGCCTGGAAAATCCACATACAATCCAATTCCTGTTGAGCGGAGCTAATGAATGTAAAAATGTTGTCTGACTTGATAAGAACAATACATGTATGAAGTTTGGTGAGGGTTGGCAAAACTAGCCCCATCACTTTAGTGAAAAGGGGGCGCTACAGAGCTCAATGTATGCTATTAGAGATATTAGTGATTTCTGTTTCCCATTTTTCTCCGTGGCAATACCGTTTCAAGACATCAAAAATCCCTTTGCAATTTTGAATATACAATGTCTTGGCATGATGCTCGTTATGTTTGGTGGCAATCACATGAAAACCCTAGGAGGGTTATTAAAAAATGTATGGCATGTGCTTTTCAGAAAAAAATAATAACGCCACCTAACTGTTTGGTGAAGTTAAGGTGTGTCGAAAGTTGTCCAGCTCCTAATGTTCGACGCCAGTTTCAGGAGTTTCTGAGCCGGACCCAAAGGCCCCGCAAACCTTAAAAAAATAATTAAAACAATAATCCTAAAAAAAACAATAGTTTAACAAATAAAAATATGACTTCAGTTTTGAATTGTAAGTACATTTTTGAGGAGCATCAGCAGTCTCCTGATATGGAGTGACCAGAGTATCAGGATTTGCAGTATAAAATTGACATGATAAAAGGTGATGATAAATGATAACTAACAGTGATAAATAACAGTTACCTCCAGCCAAATCTATTGAATGTGAATTCAGTTGATTAGAAGTGTTGTTACTGTGATTTAGACAGGTCTGAAATATCCTGCTCTGTTATGAAGTTAACCGTTAGTCTGCTTTTTTACCAGAGTGCCAGAGATGTTGAGAGCAAGATAAAGAATGAGGCACGGCTGAAGCTCTTCACACTGGACCCAGACTTACAGGTACAGATTGTCAGGAATTTCTGTATCTAGATGAGAATTTCTCTTGGAATCTGCAAAGTGAATAAAGTGACCGGCTCATGTTCTACCTGCTACATTAATGAGACAGAAGCATTTCCACAGATAAATCTCACAGACTCATAAAGATCTCACAGTTTTTATCCTTATCTGCTCCAAGCAGAAGCTGGATTTCTCTGGAATAGAGTCCAATGTGAAGCCCTTTGAGGAAAAGTTTGGGAAGCGGATATTGGTGAACTGCAACGATCTGTCCTTCAACCTTCAGAGCTGTGTGGCGGAAAACGAAGAAGGACCCACGACTAACGTACCAAAACTTATAAATTATTAATTATTTTATATGTTAATTATTTCTCAGTTTCCAGCGTCATCTGAAGTGTTTTCACTCAGTGTTTCCATGGCTCATTTCCTGTTTATGTGTGTTTCAGGTGGAGCCATTCTTTGTCTCTCTGTCGTTGTTTGATATTCAGAGTGGTCGTAAGATCTCCTCAGACTTCCATGTGGATATAAATCATTTGTCAGTGAAAGCAATGCTACCCACGTCAGCTGCTACTCATGTCAGCAGCACAGTAACAGAGAGTCTGCAGATCGCTCAATCCTTAGATGCTGCTGTAGAGTATCCACGACAGGTGAAACACACACTCCATTCTTGTGGACACACACCTGTGTGCTGCTGATTAACTATAAAAAAGAAATATTTACACATTACTGACCAACTCATGAAAGGTTTCTGCTTAACATACCAAACTGACATCAACTTAGTAGTGGCAAAGAAAAGTCGACTCTGGTGTTGCCTCACCCATATCTATGCCAAAACACAGCCAACTATCACTTCTGTTCTGCTCCTGCCTGAGTTGGAATAACTCTCACACACCTGGAGGTGGCAGTAGACTGTATTCATTATTTACAAAGAGAAACCAAAGGCATTATACTTGTGAATACACTGTACAAGTTATAAAAAAACTGAGCTAGATTATCATTGTCACATCGTCTTACTCTGCATTTGGATTTGCATGACTTTTTCAAAAAAAGTGTAAAATAGTTATTTAAGGTTAGTTATAGTTATACAGTCATGGCCAAAAATATCGGCACCCTTGCAATTCTGTCTGAAAACCTCTTTTTCTGAACTTCTTTCAGAAAATTGTTGCAGTTCCAAATGTTTTGGTACTCATATGTTTATTTTTATTTTTTATAAATAAATAAAAAAATATCTGTTAAATATAAGACAGCGATTTATAAATGATAAATAAATAAATAAAAACAGAGAAGAAAAGTCAAATATTTTACAATTCCACACAGAACTCAAAAAATGCACTGGAAAAAATTATTGGCACCCTTAACTTAATATGTGGTAGCACCCCCTTTTTTCTTTTTTGTAAACAGTGCCATGATATCCTTTTCCAAAAGGCTCTACTTTTGTCTCTTCTGTCCACAGTACGTTCTCCTAGAAGGATTGTGGTTTTCTCACATAAGTTTTGGCAAACTCTAGTCTTGCTTTTTTATGCCTTTGTTTCAGCAGTGGTGTCGTCCTGGGTCTCCTACCATAGCGTCCTTTTTCATTCAGATGGCGACGGATAGTGCGAGCTGACACTGTTGTACACTGTCTGCAGATCAGCTTAAATTTGTTTGGAAGTTAATCAGGGTTCTTTATCCACCAACTGAACAATCCTTCGCTGTAATTTCATTAATTTTGCTCTTCCGTCCACGTTCAGGAAGGTTAGCTACAGTGCCATGGGCTGTAAACCTCTTGAAGATATTGCGCACAGTGGACACATTAAGATCTATGGAGATGGACTTGTAGCCTTGAGATTGTCTATTTCCTCCCACAATTTTTTCTCTCAAATCCACAGACAACTCTTTACACTTGTTTCTTTTCTCCATTGACACAATACAAAGGTTGAGTCAACTTTTCTCCATTTTAACTGGTTGCAAGTGTGATTACTATATTGCCCACACCTGTTACTTGTCTAAATACAAATTACAGGAGCATCACGTGCTTAAAAAAAACAATTATTTCTTACAATTTTGACAAGGTGCCATTAATTTTGTCCAGTCCGTTTTTGAGTTCTGTGTGAAATTTTATCAAGTTTGACTTTTCTTCTGTTTTTCTTTCTTCTGTGTTGTTCCAGTGCAAACAAAAACAATAAGCATGTGAATCTCAAAACATTTGCAATTGGAACAATTTTCTGAGAGAAGTGTTGCATTTTCTGACAGAATTTCAAGGGTGCCGATATTTTTGGCGATGACTGTTTATGAATAATAAGAGCTATATATACAATTATATAGCTTTTTTGTGGTGGGGAACACATCACAAAACACACCACACTTGCTTGTGTGTCTTTTCTTGCTTTTTAATTACAAATTGACAAAGACAGTTTGACTTTTTTGTTTTTAATATGTAATATCTTCTCTGAAAGTGATTCATATGAATATTAGTGAAACCTGTGGGATTTGTACAAACTGTAGTGTGTTTGATGTGTGTGGTGTGTATGCAGGGAGTGTTTTCTGTGACATGTCCTCACTCTGACATCTTCCTGGTTGCTCGGATAGAGAAAGTTTTACAGGGTGGAATCGCTCATTGTGCTGAGCCATACATGAAGAGCTCTGACTCTGCTAAGGTACCGCTGTGTGTGTTTGTGTATTTGGGAGAGTGTCTGTGAGTGTGTGTTTGGGTGTGTCAGAATGTGTTAGAGCAGGGGTCACCAACCTTTTTTAAACTGAGAGCTACGTCATGGGTACTGAGTCATACGACTCAGTACGATTGGGGTAAGAAACTGCATTCAGCGCCCATCTTCGCTGTGCTCGCTAGCTTACTCTCCACGAGCACTGAGGTTTTGTCACACGCACAATACTGACCTTTGAACTAGAGTAGGTCAGAGTTTACTTAAACGTATCTAAACTTCATGTATAATAAACATATTTTTAAGATATTGTCATTTTTAAATCTATATAAATACAAGTGTGATTAAAAAAGAATAGCAACAGAATAAAATTTAATTTTAGACGCAGCTCACTAGTGAGTTGTGCTATTTTTAGAACAGGCCTGCGGGCGACTCATGTGGTCCTTGCGGGTGACCCCTGTGTTAGAGCATGTGTGTGCCTTTAAATGTGTGAGTGAGTTTGTGTGTTTGAGAGAGAGATCACATTAAGGCCCCTAGAAAAAGTAAAAAACTGGATCTAAATCAAAGTGGTTCTTTTTATTCTTTTACTCATTTTATTCTGATCCGGCTCTTTTTATTCTTAGTGGGTAACAGTAATATAATTTAGATTCTTAAACCTAGTTTACAGATTAATAGTTTAGTGTTTTTTAATTCTTTTCTCTGGTGTCTCCGCAGACTGCGCAGAAGGTTCTGAAGAATGCGAAGATGGCTTGCAGCCGGCTGGGTCAGTACCGCATGCCGTTTGCATGGGCTGCAAGGTAAGACGCTGAGATTTCACACCAAGCTTGAACTGTCACTAAAAGGGACTTACCCAGACTACAGTGTCATGATGTGGTTTACTTTATTGGCACTGAAAAGCAGTGATGTACTACACTACAAATGATACGACACACCTGATGTGTGTAAAGTCACAGTATTAGATTATGACCAAAACATATTGATACAGCCAAATAATGACACTGTCTGTGTGTTTTGTTCTGATAAATGAGTGCTGACTGTAGTTTGTACGCCATGCATTTCTGTTTTTTTTTTCAATGGGACATTGCAGAATTTTATCCACAGAAAGTGTGTTTATGTGCTGTTATCTCTCTCATCCAAAATGGTGCAAAATGGTGTAACGCATCAGTAGTAAAGATTTGCTCATCTGTGTCTCATCTCTTTCTCAGGCCCGTGTTTAAGGATGCCTCTGGGATGGTAGATAAGAGCTCTCGGTTTTCCGCTCTCTACAGGCAGGACAGCAACAAGCTGTCCAACGAGGACATGTTCAAACTCCTCGCAGACTTCCGCAAGTCAGTGATTTCCAATAATACCATTGTTGAATACTTTAGGTGTTTGTAAGCCTGGTGTTTTCTCTGCGTTCTGTGAGGGGAAACACAACAGTCTCAGTCTGTCTCAGCCCAGCAATTCCTGAGACCCTGTTTCTATTCCCTCCTCTGTGTATGTTTTTGTCTCAGGCCAGAGAAGATGGCCAAGCTGCCGGTGATTCTGGGTAATTTGGATGTTACGGTTGATAACGTTGCACCAGATCTGACTAGTAAGACTCAAAGTAGTACACACTGTTGACACACACACACACACACACACGCACTTGCAGACATGTTAAATACAAAAATTTCAATAGATCTCTTTTTGCAGAAGATTTTCACATTTGTTATATTTGTGTTTTATGTGTGATCTTGTGTGTGTGTTTGTTTAGACTGTGTCACCCCTTCTTATCTCCCCCTCCGTCATCCTGATGATGTGGATTGGGGGAAGGTGGCATTCGAGGTTGAAGAATTTGTGCCATCAATCGCTAAATTCTCCCACCCTTTTACAATTTACAACAATCACCTGTACGTTTATCCACTACACCTCAAATATGACAGCCAGAAAACCTTCACGAAGGTAAAACAACACTAGAAACCACTCAACTTATTCTTCTAAGGCTTCTACAAGCACAGTGATTTATGGAGAACTGTCAGGCCTGACCCAGTTCATTAGTGTTGATAGGTCTGCCACATATTTCTCCAACAGCTTGCTCTGTCATCGGCTCACAATACTTTACAAGTTATATTTTCCTATTCAAACACACAGGACATCTGTATACTTACATTAGACAAGAGTAAAATCTTGCCAGATGATTAACTGAAAGTTGTAACTGAAGCGGAATTAGTCATTTAAGCTTTTAAGACTTTTAAGAGTTTTAAGCTTTTAAGAGTTTAGCGAAGGTTTAGCTGGGTGTGTTTCATGCTTTCCTGTGTGTCTACAGGCCAGAAACATTGCTCTGTGTGTGGAGTTCAGAGACTCGGATGAGGAGGACACTGTCCCACTAAAGGTAGCACTACACACAAACACTGTGAGTGAGTTTTGTAAATGTTGACTGTGTGTGTGGGTGTGTGTGTTGACAGTGTATATACAGTCGATCAGGTGGAACTCTGTTCTGTCAGAGAGCTTTTGCCGCCGTCCTGCATCACCAACAGTACCCAGTGTTTTATGAAGAGGTAAGATGTTTCTCCCGACATCTGTGCGTCTCTTTGCATGTGGGTCTCTGTGTGGACATGTCTCTGTGCATGTGTGTGGTGTTTTGTGTGCCATAGCCTCCATTCACTAGAAGCAATAGGAATCTGCCATAATCACAAACCTGGTCTGAGCTCAGTGCACTTGATGGACAAAGACAATGCCTGCAGAGCTCCTAACCTCTTAATGGAAATGAGCACAGTCAGGAGGGCCATCTTAGGCATATCTTTGGAGCCTTCAATCTCCTAGCATCTCTATAATAGCAACCATGTGCACCTTTGGGGTGGAGGGAGACAACTGTCTCTCCAACCTCTCTTGTAGGAATGTCAGCAGAGATCTGATGGGGGTGTGTCTGTAAGTCTTCCCTACAAGAAGAACACCAGTCCACGAATAGACCCCACTTAAAGGCATAGAGCTGCCTGGTGGAGAGGCCTTTTTGTGAGACCAACATTTTGCCTCTGAAATGAACGAGGCAACTCAGCACTAACTGGACACACTCTTCTTGATGACGTGCCAGTTAGCGTGACATCCAGCTCCATCCTGAGAAAAAAACTGCTCTGCAATGGGAAAAACTTGCTCTTTTCCCAGCTGACCCGAAAACCACAATCATCTAAATGTCTGAGAACAAGATCCCTTTGCGCACGCAACTTGGGGAAAGGATCAATGTCGAGGTAAAATCAGGTAAATGGCTGCGAACCAATCTACATTCTGGAGAAATGGCAAGCAAAATCTGAACACTGTGACCAAAAAGCCACCTTGAGAGATGGGAGCGTTGAGAAAGTAGACTTTTTCACCATCCTGTATCTTGGCAAGGTTTACTTTGGGATGTCTGCACTGTGATTTTCGTCTCCCTGAGGGTGAGGTCAGTTGCTGTACACAGTTCCCGCATCTGCACTGGGTCAAGGCCACCTTTATCCAGTTCTTTTAGTGCTTAGACTTGATGTACCTGCAGGATGGTTGTGGCATGGAGGGCAGAGGCAGCCAGCCCAGCAGCACCTAAGGCCTTTGCTGTCAATGAAAATAAAAGAACCTACAGGCTTTGGACAGGACCCTTTGGTGGCTTTTCCAGGAGACAGTGCCCTGCGGTCATAAATGGAGTGCAATGGTGCACTTATCCAGAGGCACCCCTGAGTACCCCTTGCTTGCCCCGTCATCGAGGTTGGTAAAGACGGACAAACACATGAACTGTGTCTAAGCAGTAAAAGTTCCATGATTTTGTGAGCTCATCATACACCTCTGAGAGGAAAGGAACCAGGGCAGAGCGTGACACACATGCCATCATGTGTGTGTCGTCTGACTCAGAGAACACAGATGCACCCAAGGGTGCAGGCATCCCAAACCAATTACATCAGATGGTGTAAGCCTGCCCTCTGATGCAACGATTGATACCTCATCCCCTTCAAAAGTTTCAAATGTGACAGTGAGGCTGCCATAAGGCAACCTGCCTGTCTCATCCAAAAACTCAACCGTCTCAGACAAGTGTGCTGTGGATGTTCACCTGGCAGAAACTCATTCATTTTTTTCCCCAAAATGCATTTGAGGTTTGCTGATGCATCTTGTATGCAGCTGCAATGGAAGGAACAGCACAGGAAGCATCCGAAATGGTTCTTTGATTCTTACAGAAGAAAGAAACTTGCAACCACAATGTCCAGATGGACATGTTCATCCCTCAACAAACGCTGCCTCAGTATGAATGTCACCCAAACATCTGAGGCAGAGATTGGGGTTGTCAGAGCTAATAACCACACTGAGAGGCACATGCACAGAAAGGCATAATAATAACATGCTGTGATTGGTTTCCCAAGGTTAAACCCCTAGTGTCACTACATCGGCATATCATTAAGTGAGTGATAGAAGGGAACTGGTGTTTTGGTTTCTTGCCACTGTTGCTTAAACATATTAAGAGACATATTTTTCCAATAACACTTTCAACGTACAGTGCCTTGCAAAAGTATTCATACCCCTTGAACTTTTTTACATTTTATCACCTTACAACCACAAACTTAAATTATTTTATTGAGATTTTATGTGATAGACCAACACAAAGTAGCACATAATTGTGAAGTGGAACGAAAATGATATTGAGGTTTTCAAATCTGAAAAGTGTTGCGTGCATTTATATTCAGCCCCCTGTACTCTGATACCCTTAAATAAAATCCAGTGCAATCAATTGCCTTCAAAAATCACCTAATTAGTTAATAGAGTCCACCTGTGTGTAATTTAGTATAAATACACCTGTTCTGTGAAGGCCTCAGTGGTTTGTTAGAGAACACTAGTGAACAAACAGCATTATGAAGACCAAGGAACTCACCAGACAGGTCAGGGATGAAGTTGTGAAGAGGTTTTAAAGCAGGGTTAGGTTTTCAAAATATATCCCAAGCTTTGAACATCTCAAGGAGCACTCCAATCATCATGTTCAATCCATTATCCAAAAAAGTATGCCACAAAAGCAAACCTACCAAGACATGGCC
>JAZGTI010021401.1:0-10180 GCA_036877585.1 Botia kubotai | reverse complement strand
GTAAGTCGCTTTGGATAAAAGCGTCTGCCAAATGCCTGAATGTAAATGTGATGTAACTTCTCCATCCTTTTTTGTAAACAGCACATACTTCTAAGTATGCTGCGTTTTTTTTTTAGGATAGTTGGTTTAGCAATAATACATCTGTGATGAAGTAACATCAGATAAAACATGCACGTACAGACAAGATACGCTAACAAGATAATGTGACAAGAAAATTACTAAGAAAATTGTATGATGATCACATTAAAAATGTCTTAAAATGGTCACCAAGCCTATTTTGCTACATTGTAAAATCTTACAGACCAAAAAACTCATAATTCAATCATAAACCAGGAACACTGGTTTACTTAAACATATTGACTTAACATGAAAAGCAAACATGCTGTCTACCCCTTTGTAGACAGCACATACTTGTAGGTATGCTGCAGTTATTCTAGGATAGTTGGTTTTATTTGCTCTGGGCATCTTGGAAACTTTTTCTGCAGGTTGCAGGTTTTTCATATAATTTCTGACTGATTTCATGATGTTAAGATCAGGGCTCTGTGGTGTCATATATGTTGTGTTGCAGATCTGCTTGTTTTAATTTTGTATTTAATTTATTTATTTTTTTAATAGTTCTTTATAGATTGTCTAATGTAAATGTTCTTAGATGAAGAGGTTCCTAATAGAACCTTCTCACTGCAGAGAACCTGTGAAACGGGAGTTTCGTGAAGCAGAAAGGTTCTAGGAATGTTCTTATGGGACCGTACAGGCAAACATGGTTCTTCTATGACATCATAAAGCACTTTTTTAAATATGTTGTCAGGCTGAAGAAACAATGACCATACCAAAGCAACTGTAGAACATAATTAATCAATAATCACAAACTCAACAAACAATTAAAACACATTTTACTTCACAAAAACAACAGAAATGTGACAAAATCAAACAGGCGCCGATTCATTTAATATAAACTTCAACTAGAGACCATCATTCGTGGCATCTTATTGGAAAGCCAACGATTATAGTTCACAATAAAAAAAAAAACATTTCTCGCTGGTTATTTATTAGACATCAACTCTCCGTTAGGTCTGCACTAAAGTCAGCTGTAGATCCCCAAAAATCTCCAACACATCGATTCCCTGCAGGTTCGTGTACCGGTGATTGTAAGTGTGTACTTGTCGACCATTGACAAACACATTGTAATGATGGGGATTGCAAGAGATGGTGACCTGAAACAAACATCACAAGATAAACCAATTTTATATGTGTGTGTGTGTGTGTGTGTGTGTGTATATGACAAGATCAGAGGTGTCTGTTTGTCTACCTGAAAAGGTTGCCCTCTGTGAAACGGCATGCCTCCAAACCGTTCCTCTGCCCCCCACTTCTCCACCTGTTGGCTGTTTCGCACGACCACATTCTCGTCAAAACGGGGATTGTAGTGTAACGCAATCCCGGTTGCATGCCGTAGATTTAACGTTATTCTGATAGAGTAAATAGTTTTATGCTTTCATTAATAATCACTTTGTTTCATTAATTGGACGGTTCACCCAAAAATGGTATTTTTTTTCTCACTCTCATGTCATGACACACCTATATGACTTTTTCCTTCTGAGGAACACAAAAGGTCTGTTGAGAAACATCTTAACGGTTTTGTGTCCATTCAGTGATAGAGTCACTGTTGTTCATCTAAGATTAGCTAAAATATCTTCTGTTGTCACTGTTGTCAAGTCACTGTTTCTCAGAAGCAAGAACGTCAAACGGGTTTGAAATGACATGAGGGCGAGTAAATGATGCGAGACTTTTCATTTTTGGTGAACTCTCTTATAATTATGAATATAATAATTATGAATATTTGAAGACAGGAGAGATGTCAGATGATGTCAAACCTGTGAGCGTTCTGGTTGACCGTTCCATGGATGACGATGTTTTTGCCGGCGTGCAATCCACCATTGATTAGCGTTTTGTACGGGACAATCTGCATACGAGTCAAAATATTTATACAGCGTAACACACAGAGCGTAGAAGTATTTCATAGTACACACAAATACTGTATAACTGTAAATAAACCAATTCTGTTTGATTACTTTTCTAACATAATTCAAAAACTTCAATTTTAACCTTTAAGTGACATTTAAATATCCAAATAAAATGGTTTGATCTGGAACTAAATGACACCAAACTGTTCTAAAGGGGAAGAAATTATAAAAGAAGTTACGGTTAGAATCCAGTGGGCAAACAAAAACATATTACAAGATAAAATGGTGATAACAGCAAAGAGAACCTGCCACAGAGCAATAACAGTACGAGGGGAAGTACAAACCCACATTTAGTTTTGAAGAAAACAGGGTGTGCGGCCTACAGTGACACATACTATTGTGGTTATACCTCGAGCAAAGTGTAAAAAAAAAAGATGAAATACTTAAAATATTAAATGATGCTGTTTAAGTAAACATATTTTTACTTATTAATGTTAATATAAGTAAATATGATTATTGGATTACCCAGAATGCTGTGCTGTTTTTGGTGGAAAAGTGTAGTTTACTGTATAATTTTGGCAATTTTTTACAGTGTACTATTATTAAAATAGTAAATAATACTATATTTAAATATCTAAAATACATGTGTCACACTCAATGAACTGACGGTCTTGATTTTTAATGTCTTTTAAATGTTAGAAATGAGGAACTGCTAAAATCAGCTTTTATTTGCAACAGCATACATTAGGAACTTTGCCCTATAGCTGCACTGTGTTAACATGATGTCATTTCCTGTGGTGGAAACTGTTCTTACGTAGGTCACTGCAGGTGGATATGAGGGGAACTGTGGAGACATAAAAATATATCATCACTTCTATAAACAAAACAAACACAATGTGACCTTGCACGGTCAGCTTCAAATCTTATAAATCGTAAAAAATCAGTTTATAATCTAAAAAAATTAAGATTTTTAAATGACTGGGTCACATGACTAATAAAAACAGGACGTTGCGGTTAATAGTTTGCAGTAAATTGTTTCATAATCTCATTCTGTAGAAACCTGTCCTTGCCACACATAACGTTAAATGTAAAATAATTTTTTTAAATCAAAATAGTTTTTCAATAACAATATTCCTGTGACCTCTGGAGTTTGGTTTGTAGAATCCAATAAAGCCTCTAGTCTAAATCTAAATCAATGAAAACCTTGAGAAATCATTTTAAATGTCTTACCCCACATCCAGGAGGTGTGGCATACTGAGGCTGTAAGGAAACAAACTTTAGTTGTTTATGACAGGAAAACTGAAATAAGACAGTCAGCTGGTTATACTATGGCCTAACTCGGCTAACAGAGAACATTCTCAGAACACTGTCTAACGCTCTGTTTTTACAACCTAAAATTGTTAGCTGGGAAATAATCTTTCTCTAAGATGCTGGAAAGAATACAAAGTATCTTTAAAAGACATCGCAAAGCACTCAGTTTTGTTATCTTAACAGTGACAACACCCGAGCTGTTTTGAGTGATGGTACTTACCGGATAACATGGCTGTGAAGGAGCGAAGGACTGCCAAGAAAAATCGTTTTTTATTATTAAAATGCACTAAACATTCATTCACAAACACGCTTCTCAAAAACACTGGTCCCACTATAGACACTTAAAAATGTGCGAATGCATTTCCATTATACAACATATTAAACCAGTTGGATGTTTTTAAAGCAATATATGACAATAATAATTAAAATAACATCGAGACAATTTCTTTCATAGTAATTGCTAAAGGGCTCAAAAAAGTGAATTTAATTCTGATAAAAGCTTTAGTTTTTCTGCCAAATGCACACGCTTGTGATTAGATGTTCAATGCTATATAGAGTCACTATAATTACATTTTGGCGCATTTTATTTTCTGGTAATCGCAAACACATTCGTACACCCCATATATCACTATAGAATCTGTAGCATGTGTGGAATTGTGTTCTTACAGCAGGATTCTGGAAGGCAATAGAATTCAGCTCCACCATCCCGTCCACTGAGATAGTGTCAACATGAGCAAATGAAATACGGTGTTTGAAGTCCGTGAAGTGAATCCCATTGGTACTTATCTACAGAGAATCAAAAACCAGTCAGTAACCATTTACTCACCCTCATGTCATTCCAAACCTGCACGACTTTTTTTGCATCCGAGGAACACAAAAGATAAACATGTACAACAGTGGCACCCTTTGACTTCCATTGTATGGACACAAAACCACGAGACATATCTTCTCAAAATATCTTCTTTTGTGTTCCACGGAGGAAAATAGTCGTACAGGTTTGGAATGACATGAAGGTGAGGTGAATGTTCCTAAAACTTTAAAAATAATGTTTTCAAGGTTTTTGTTACTTAGCGGAAATGTTACGGAAACATTCTCACAACCTTAAATTGTTAGCTGAGTTAGCACCAGAAAAGCAGATTTGAAAGCAAGTGAATGACCTTGTATCCGTCCCGTGTGACCAGGATCTGGAGGGTGAACGGGTGGCCTAAGGGGAAGGGAGATTCGTACTTGCGCTCCTCTGAACCCCAGGCGCCCCTCTGGAAGGTGTTGTGCACCACATATGCAGAACCGCTCTCATAGCGCGGGTTAAAATGCAGAGCAACATCTGCTCCAGAGTGAGAACCACACTGGAGGTTCACATGAAATCTGCAAAATACAGAGAGAAAACTGAGGTACGAGGTATTGAAAAAGAGGAAATAAGAGCTGCAATAGGAAATTTTGATTGTTAATAATACACCTATAGTATGAGTTATATGATCATTTATGTTTATTAGCTGATATGTTTATTAGCTGTTTACTGCAATTAGTTTTCAAGTTTCAAAACAGACTTACTTTAAAATACGATATTTGAACTGGCAATTATATAATTATATAATCTTAATCTTAGTGGCATGGTAAAGGAGAAAAAAAATTGACAACGTATTTAATAAAAACTAAAAAATAAACTTTATAAAATAATAAATCTGTTGGGCTTTCTTCAGCCCTAATTATGACCCAAAAGTGCAGAAATGCAGTTAATAATGACAAATAATAAAACCTCGTAACAGCAGCTCATTTGTTTTTGTTTTTGAAAGCTAAGAAGATTGTTACCCACCTGTTAGCATGCGGCAAGACCCGTCCACTGATGATAATACTCTTCCCATCCTGCAAGCCACCCTGGATTGAACCAGCGAAGGGGATATTCTGCATTGACGGTGCAAATACCGCCCCAAACATTTAAGTGTTTGTAAACAAGTGTTTGTTTAAGTGAATGTATTAACTCAACAATGGATTTTCATTTTAAAGATTTATTAAGCGGTCGGATCAATGAATCAACCAAAAACCTTCATTGAACAACACATCAACACAATATTGTTTATGAAAATTATATAATTTTTGTTCCCCAAAGTCTTCTTTGGGGTTCCGAGTCGGTCTGAATGGAGCATTTACAAACCCAAGCGTTATTGATTATTGTGATTTCTGTTTCAACTTACAACAAGTACTCATACACGGATCAGAAAAATCTGCTACAGATATACTAGTAAATATTGGCTATAAAACTATAAAGACAATCTCAAAAACCACAACTGATCTCTTACCGGGTTATAAAATGGTGGTTGTTGATAAAAAGCCATTCCGACAATTATAAGAAAACCTTCAGCTGTGTGTTCAAGACAGACCACCGAACCTTTAAGTAACGTATAAACACGAGAACATAATGAGCTAATAATTAAAGAAGAAGCACAACCCACAGCTGTGTTTCAGTTTCTCCATGAAAGCAGGAACAAACTCTAGCAAATAACCAGCAGTGTTTTCCCAAAGAGGAACACATTTGTAATTATAAAAGAGAAGATACTAAACAGAAATGCATGAGAATTTAAGCTCATATAAGTTTGTTGGTGAAAAAAATGTATTTAAGGAAAGTTAAAAGCCTATTAAGGTTTCCACTTCCTCCCTCGTGTCAATCATTGTGTAATTTATGTATGTCAGTAGTCAGTACATGACAGTCATGTGAGTTATATGGGATCTGTGGTCAAAGATCAAGAACAGATTTGTTGCATTGCAGTTTTTGACGCACACACCAAACCAATGGAAACTCAAAACGGAACTTGACAACAGTGTATTGAATGTGTGCCCAAGGGAATCTGTGATGCTGTCTCTGGCCAAAGTGCATGGCCAACAGGCTCGATGTATTTAGAAACACATTACTGTGAACAGTGTATTTACCAAAAATGTAATTGAAAAGTAAAATGTAATTAAAAAGTGCCAAAGGCCCCTCCCCTCAGTTTCCGTCGACAACAATTCTCACACCTATTCTCCTATTTAAAGTTTGTTTTGTTTATTGTTTTTTCAAAAGTTAAAACAACATTGTTTACAGACAAGAGGTCACATGCTTTACAAAAATACGAATTCATACTTTAATACCACACTCATTCTAAAAATATACAAGTTAGGTTTGAGATACTTATGCATATAAAGAGCTGTACAACACAAGTACCTTTCAAAATATTGAAAACATACAAAACTTTGTACAAATAATATAAGAAGTTTTAGCTATACAATAAATAAAAATGTATTTTTTCCAATTTCATTTAGGTTGTCTGTAGCTATGGAAACAGTCACAGCAATCTTTCACATAAATTCTCTCGTCGTTCATTACAGCACAAATAAATCACCCAAACCTTTACACACACACACTCAACAAAGAGGTATTAGACATTAGAAGTTCCTGAACGATGTGATGTCCTGCTGCTTGTATTACGAACACGCCGTCAACATGCTAAGTTGCTAAGCTATTGGCGGGGCGCACCAGGTTTGATCAGAATCTGGTCAATTGTCATTATTTATCATTTAGTCCCGATTTCGAGCAGAAATGTGACATCGACATCTTCACCATGGCCAGATTAGAAAGACTTGACTTTACTACTGAAATCAGAATGATGACATACGCAGAGATACAAGGTCATCCTGTTCATTACTGTAAATGGGGTTACTGTAAACAATGGGCTGTGGATTCACTAAATAACATTCTTGTCTTTCTGACAAGAATCAGGACATCGGGGGAGATCTCAATTTTAGTCACAGATGAGAACGAGACGGCAAAGACTGCTGACATTTGTAAAGTGCTGAAAGTTTTGAACACCATTTTTCTCATTTACAAACGCGAGTTTAAAAGAAGATCAAACTATTCGTCTATTTAATTTCCAGATAATGTGAAGAAAACCCGACACAAATGTAAGACACGGTCTTTAACAAAGGTTCAGATGAATAAACATGCTCGGAAATAAACGGTAAGGAGCTGTTGCTCAAAATAAACATCAAAATAAACACCAGTATCGAGCTCTAGACTCAGTGACTTTCTTTAAATGAAGCAGGCAAGCTATCATCAGCAGCCGAGCTCAACCCGTCATATTTGTACGTGTAGGGACAGCGCGAGCGGAGAGCCGGCCTGCAGTGCTCGCGCAGACAGTGGTGATGCCAAGCACTGCGCAGTCAGCCAATCAGCAAACAGAGGAAGAGCGCACAGCACGTGCAGAAGAAAAGATACAGCGAGGTGGAACATAAGATGGAGAACGATGAAGATGTGGAAGTAGAGATGACAGTGGCGTCAGGGTGGAGACAGGAACAGAAGATGTGTGACCAGAGAGGATTTGCCCAATCACAACGCAGAGACAGAAAAAAGGGCAGAAAAAAACATAAAAATTAAGACAACAGACTTCCGCCGTATCATTTTGAGGTTCTCTTCTCATTTGGTTATGCTCGTTGTGTCAATATTATTATATTACACACGCCAAACTGCATCATGCTCTAATAATTGTTTTGCTGATTACTTGCTTGTTTATAATCTTTTCACCACAGTTTAGCCAATGCACTGAGACTATAGGAGATCCATGACTGACCACGGGCCAGATATTGGAGCACATTAACCTCTTCATATGAAGTGTAACGAGCGTTCAGGACACGATTTGACTCTTGAATTGTCGTACGGTAAATAACAGAACATTCTTTAAAGCGGAGTTTTTACACAACATATTCCACATTTGATAACCAGTGAGCTCATTCACATGCAGTCAAGAACCCCATGCTTGCTTTCACACATGCACTGTACGTTGTACTGTACTGTATAAAAAAGTATTTCCTGCACCTTAAGATATAATGTATGACTTTACAAATGACACGGCACCCGTTCGGTCGATTCCATGCACAGCGTTCTTACAACACACGCTGAAATAAAAATAATCTGAGGGTGTAAAATTAATATGTTTAAAAAGGCTCAAAAGTCAGCTTAAACCAAACCAGTCCATTAGTCGTCATGCTCCCTAAACTCCACCACTGAGGAGCTTGAACTCCTGCCCTCCAGTGGGGGAAGGGGGTGACCAGTCTGCAACATGCCAGCGTTCAGATCTAGGATACATACTCCTCAGACTTCCAGAAGTGTCCCGGGTGCGAGAGCCTGCGGTTGAGTTTAGGAAGCCTCTCTAGTAAATCTGACAGCTGAGTGAACGTGGGTCTGTCGTCCACTTCATAAGACCAGCAGGCGGACAAGATCTCCTGAGATAGTATGAGGACAATGACCACATTTAACACTCTATATACTGTAATCTATATTGGAATTTTGAGGTTGTATAGGAAGTTTTGAGGAACACATTGTGAAATTACATTATTACATTATATACACTACACACACACACACACACTATACATATATACACACTCATACATACATTCACATAAATATATGTATACATGACTATATATGTATAGGACTCACCGTAACCTCCTTGCCCAGGCCAGTGCCCTTCTGAGCCAGTAACCTTCTGATGCCTTCTCCACTTCCTAAGAGCCAAATCAAAGCTTCAGCCGGCTGTTTGGTGATGGGCCAGTCTTTGGCCTGGAGTTCATACCAGATAGTGCTGAAACACATTCAATGAATCGATGAACTCAAGCACCGGTCTGCAAATATCGGAGTTGTGACGGAAGACATAAAAGTGTTCTTTACCCAAAGGCATAAACATCAGCAGCATTTGAGAAGGGCAGACTGTCTTCATGTTGCCCTGCTCTCATCTTCTGAATGATCTCAGGAGCCAGATAATAGATCCATCCTCGAGGAAGCTTCAGTTCATTCTCCCTCCTGCACACAAACACATTCACACAAGAAGCTTTTAATGAAAACCAGAAGAGTAACTGAACACAACACAGCTGTGATGAATGGATGGATGGATGGATGGATGGATGGATGAATGGATGGATGGATGAATGAATGGTTGGATGAATGAATGAATGGATGGATGGATGAATGAATGGTTGGATAAATGAATGAATGAATGAATGCATAAATGAATGCTCCACCTGTCCTCCTGCACCACACCAGACATCCCAAACAGGCCAAAATCTGTGATGACCACTTTGTTGGAATCGTAAAACACATTTTTGGACTTCAGGTCTTTGTGCACGATTCCCTTTGCGTGGAGGTATCCCATTCCCTGCAAACAAACCATTGCAACACACTTTACTTCCATAATGTGATGTTTATATGACGAATAGTTCAACAGGGCTTGATGACATCAGCACAAGACAGAAAACGCAGATAAAGACAAACGTTAAGTTCTAATAACATGGGTCTATAAAAATGAAATAAAAGCTCAACTGTGTATAAAGCACATCAGCATGTTTCGATTTGGCAGGAAAAGTGACGCTGCTTGTGTTTAGAATCGGAGGCTTCATACCTTTACGATTTCCTGAGCGATCTGTCGTATCTTGTTGATGTCGAGCTTTGAGTCTCTGACAACCGAGTACAGCGTCCGTCCTTTACAAAAGCTGTCAAAGACAATCATAATCCCATTCAACACACACAAACTGCTGTTACATGATCTCATACAGAAGCTTCAAAACATACTCGGCCAGTAAATGCACTACTGTATTAGCAGAAGTTTACACACACATAAAAAATACACATTTATTTACCATCATGAAGTTTACCTGGTAATGATGGCCAGGTGTGGCGGGTTCATGCAGGCCCCCATGAACAGCACCACGTTCTCATGTCGCGTCTGCCGGTAGTTCATCACCTCCTTCTTAAAAAGCTTCAGGTGCTCCTGGTTGTTTCCATCGATCTCCAGCAGTCGAACGGCCACCTCTCCGTGCCAGCGGCCTCGGCACACCTTCCCCCAGCGGCCCTTCCCGATGAGCTCCCCCAGCTCCAGCTGCTCGAA
>JAZGTI010021400.1:0-10181 GCA_036877585.1 Botia kubotai | reverse complement strand
TAAAACCCTCAGCGCTGACAGAGAAGGCTACACTAAACATGTGGCAAACAGTGCATTTTACAATAAGAGGAGAAGATGCCATGACTCTTCCTGTTTTACGAGTTATTCCTACTTACCGCAGTTGTTTGATAAACTCGGGCAGATGAAAAACGCAGGAGATGAAGACAATATAGACAGTAAACACAGAAAACTGCTGACAGGCTAGCGCGGTGCTAACCGAACGGAGTCATCTGTAATGAATAACAATCAAAAGCTAGTGGTATATATATATACAATATATATATATATTTGAAGTTCTTCAGAAATTGTTGTTGAGATTAGGAGTCCAAGGCTGTCAGAAAAATAAGTGTCAGAATAAGATCATATTTGGAACTTGAAGTTGAAAGAACCAAGGAGCACATCAACCAAGATCTCCAGATTTCTGTCTATCACCTGACTTGGCAAGTTGCATAATCGTGGCTAAGATAACTGTAATTAGATCTGAGCAAGCATAGGACAGCCAGGTTTAATATTATTAGTAAGATCAGACTGACCGTTTTGTGATCCACGTATACCGGCCAGCACGAGTCTGAGTGCGACATTGGGTCCATAATAAAAAATAAAAAAAAAACTAATAGTATGGGAATTTACAAATAATCAAACACAAATTATGATCAACAGATAATTTGGAATTGTCATGTATTTGGCAGAAAGACCACACAATAACGATGTTCTTCTGAATTGATGCACCTTTTTATTTTACTGATTAGCTAAATTAAAATCCTTACAAAAACAGGACAGGTTGCGTACCTACGTACAATTCTCCATAGGTTTTTTCTTGTACTAGGTGCCCCTCCCACCAACCAATGGGGAAGAGGGGTCAAAAGTCACAACGTTTACAGAATTCAATAATACTCTTTTTTTTAAAGAACAAATACGTAAAATTAACAATACAGTGTTATGTTTGAATACATATTTAAGACACTTGAATACACATTAGACACAATATAACTCCTATTTGGATGTTCCAGAAATATAATTAGGGTACATACAACATAACTAAGAAAGCATAAAAATAGTGTGAAGTCAGTTTATTCAAGAGAGTTTAACAAAGCAAGAGCTTAACAGCAGTAAGTGGTAATAACAGACACAAAGTTTGTTACTGTAAATGAATAAATGTTAAAAACAACTGTATGACTGTGGAGTGCAAATGAAAAGTAAAGTAACATTCCAGTTACAGAATAACAAAATAAATATTGAATACTTGTACATTTCATATTGTGTTCATATTTTAGTTTACATCTCAGTTAGTGTTTATATTACATATTGAACACTAAAACATTTCAGTTTTAGTGTAAATGAACCTGATTCGGTAACTGGGAAAAATGAATTATGCCATCGAGGCATTTCCTATTGTTGCCAAGACTTACATTAGCTAAATCATCTACACTTGTTAAAAAAACTGTAGCATTTATTTATTTTAATGTTGGTTTGAACATTATTAAAATCAAAAGTAGCGTCTGTTAAGTAAGAAATACAGACAGCGAGTGTTAAGTACCCCCGAGTACATTTTCTAATATTTCAACTGGCCAGAGTCAATTACTTCACTTACAGCACAGTTACCCCACCACAAGACATAGTTCAGATGTTTTTTTCAAGACATTTTTCAGGTTTTCTTCTTTAAAATGCACTTTTGGGTAGATCTAATTTCATATTCCAATTTTATCTAAAGCCATCTCTTATTTTAAAAACTAGCAAAAAATGTTATATCAATGGCTTAAGCCATTTATTAGAGAGAAAGACAATGTACATCTTTTTGCAGTGATAAAAGTGTAAATGTTCATTTGTAATTTTTTATAAATTACAATTAACAATGGAAAACCCATTGTGAACAAGTAGTCAATCCATGTTTATTAGGGCCCAAGCATTGAAATATATCTACAGCATGCATTGAGTGATTTATATCAAACTTGGGGAATATGTTTACTGTGGTGGGCTGATGACATTCATATGACTATTTACAGTCATAGCACCATCAACAGGAAGTGTATCGCTTAAAACAAACTTTAAAACAATGAACGGACATTAAGCCAAGTCACTTCAGACTTGTTTAGAATAATGTAGAGGCATGGCTGATATAAATTTTATAAAGGATTTGTGATATCTTAAATATTATTGCCATGGCAACGTTTCAAACTTTAAAGGCACATACAGTCAGATTGACTTCTCTCTTGTAAGTATGAGAGTACTAGAGAACACACAAGAATTCTTTGTAATATACACTATAATGTGCGCGCACGCTGTCTGTCCAGAATGAAGAAGCATTTTTTCAACGTAATAGTGAACCTGTTGTTACATTGAAGCAGCGTCTTCTAATCACAGTGCTCACAAAATGCTGAATTAATCTGATAAGATACAATGCAGCAACTGCAATTTTCAACAAATGTTTAATATACCTTCTCAAAATTTAACCCCTTTCTTTCCTTATTCTTGTTTTTTTCTCTTCTCTGTGCCAAAGTGATGCATTTTTAAAATTGCACAATTCACACTACCGCACATAATTAACAGGATACATGACGAACAAGCAAACTGAACACATCTGAACACATGGCATAGACCCCTAGTGGCCACAAGCACCCGATGCATTTACATTTACATTTAGTCATTTAGCAGACGCTTTTATCCATGTGACTTACGAAGTAAGGAAAACGATGAAGCGAATTATGCCAGGCGTAATTGCTTTTTAGGTAGCATTGCGCTCAGAAGCTCATGGATGCTGTGTGAGATCGTCTGCAGGAACACCATTTTGTCCCGTATGTCTGTCTAAAATGACCTTATAATAATAATGACATATTTGTCAGATATGGTACCTGGGACCAACCACACCCATGCACACCTGCATCTCATTACACACACATATAAACCTCACACACCACAGCTTATCGCGAAGACTTGATTTGTCCTCACTGTCATTTCTGAGCGTTTCTCCTTGCATTGCTGTTTACCATTGTGACCTTGGATTGATTTTGTTTTTGACTACTTTCTGCCTGCCCCTGTTTGAATTGTTTATTGGACTGTGATTGTTTGTTGCCTGCCTTGACCCTAGCCTGTTTTACGATTCCTGACTCTGCCTTGTCTCTAATGGGGAATCATGAAACAATCGTTAAACGATTCAAAATCGTGAAAGTTCAGTGTCAAACATCAGCAACAAACACAGTAAAACTGCAAATGGATCCAAATGCCTCTGACTCTTTGTTACAGCAACGAAGACGTATACGTTTTAATCACAATGTTATTTTTAAACTTGTAGCCATAGAAACATCAAATGGAACTTTGGATTTACATTGAAAGAAAAATCAGAAGGTACGTTAGTTACTGTAAATTTGTTGTGCTTTAGGACACATGGTCACTTTGAAAATTTGCTTTATGGAAAATTCTTCTTTTGTGATCCATGAAAAACACAATGAGTTTCGAATGAGTAAATTAAATCTAAATTGGTTCTCACACGTCTCATGACTAGCATCGTGTCTAAACAAGTGGAGCATTTATTAACCCCCTGGAGTTTGATGGAGATGGATGGATAGGTTCAAAACACTCTTCACTGCAATAATAAAGCTGGGCAAAGCAAGGATATTACTTAATATAACTCAGATTCTGTTTGGCTGAAAGAAGAAAGTCATATACTCCCAGGATGCCTTGAGGGTAAGTAATTTATGGGGTAATGTTCATTTTTGGTTGAACTACCCCTTTAAATGTTTTAAAAAATCATGCTTTTCTTTAGGTAAAAATTTATAATTACATTCTATACTGGGCAAGGCATCCATCTACTTTATCAACTGGAGCAACACAAGCATATGTCAACAGTCAAGGTGCTGTGGGAGTAATCCAATGACACAGGATGATAATCTCAGAATACAGATCGATGCTGAGCAACCAAGAAGGAGACAGGGGCCTGGCAGACTGAGAAAACAGCAGAGGAATGGAGGACCAAGGTGGAGCTGGAGGGAGTGAAGATCCATCCTACAGGGCTGAGCTGGTGGTAAGGGAGCCTACCAGGCGGAGCCAAAGAGCTGGAGGGTGTGAACAGCCAGGGTGGAGTCAAGCAAAGGCAACGGGTAACTGGACAGAGTCTGGGAGCTGGATGAAACCATGGAGTTGGACAAAGTCAACAGAGATGAAGGAGCCAAGGAGCTTGACAGGTTGTGCAGGGACAAAGGAGCCAACAAAGAGCCCAGGAGTAATGGGGTGGGCAGTCTGCAGGGTAGGACAGGGTCATCCCAAATACTCACAGACACAGGCTGAGGGGGAGTGAGTACAGGGGAGGCACATAGGTGGGAGCTGACTCAGCAACAAAATCAATGAACCAGCATTCCTTGACTGGCTCAAGGATAGGTGCTGACTCCAAGCTGTCCAACTCCACCAATATGCCCACAGGCACAGACATAGGTACTGGCTCACACACCTTGTTAAACTCCAAAACATACTTAAGCTCTGGGATGAGGTTGATTGCAGCCTCTAGTTCCATGATGACCCTCTCAACAAGTGGGAGGTCCATGGCAGGTATTGGCTCTGGCTGTGGGCTCATGGTGGCCACAGGCTCTTCTTCTGGGTCTGTGGTGGGGTCTGGTTTTAGTCTGTGAAGGATGCAGTGTGGAAATAAATGGGCTCTGCTTCTGTGGCTGGCATGTTGTCATTAAAGTCCTCCTCCACCTCTCACGCAAGGTAAAAAGGGAATCCACATGTAGAAAGCACCAACTTCACAAAGTCAACAAATCTCCCTCAAGGACCATATGTGGAGAAGAGAATCTGGTCTTTTAAATGATTATTAAATTGAGAAACTATTAAATTATTAAATAAACTCACGGGTGTGGTCCTCAAGGGAGCGATTATCCTGGATAAGCAGGGACAGGCATACAGCTGCCAAATCCATTTTAATCAATGTTTTAGGTCAGTCCTGCTTTCACTGTGTTGTGAGAGTAATACAGTGAGACAGGAAGATAATCTCAGAATATACTTTTAATAACAAAACAAGAACTACAGGAGAACACACACTGTCTGTGAATTGCAGAACTCCATCTGTCTGTAGATGTAAAATTTTACAGGCCTGTGGCCTCTCTATTTAAAACACCCTGGTAGTTTTATTGTGTCCCTTTGTGTGTGTGTGAAGCCCACAGGTGATGTAAGCACCTGTGAAAGTGCAGGGGCCATGGAGAACTAAATTAAGTCATTTTGCTTCGGGGGACCACAGACAATTGTTCTCTCTCACTTGCACACTTGGGGCAGTGCAGTCTGTTAAGTAAAGGAGAAAAGACAAGTATTTATAACGTGCTTCAGGTGCGCCCGAGTCTGAACGTGTAAAATCAGGCCTATTTATATGCAAGTTCAAGGTCATGTGACGTAGCATTGCGCACCACAAAGCATTTGAAAAGTGCCTGCAATAAAAAGAATAAAATAAGATTAAGATTATAAAGAATAAGATTAGAAAGAAGTTAAAGAAGAAATAAATGTCTTCTAAGAACTTTAAAAAGTGTGTGCCACCTTCCCCACGCTATATCGTGGCAGGTGACACGCATCATATATGTGTTATTTGTTTGGGAGCGGAGCATGCTAGGTCAACTCTTGAGAGTGCGAATTGCTTCCACCGAGTTCTCTCCCGCCTGGCTCTCTTTTATCCTGTTGGGAGCCGGGCAGCTGCACCTCACTGGTCGGGTCCCACTTCTGCCGAGGCACAGTGGAGACTTCACTTGTGGGGTTCGCAGCTCGATTTGGTGGACGAGCAGCAAGAGATGGGCCCTGCCTTTTCTTTGCCGAATCAGATGAGCACATGCCAGCTTCAGAAGTCCGCTCAGTGGTTTCTTCTGAGCTGGAGGATAAGCTCATGCTAGCCGCATCAGATGACGAACTGACTGCCAGCAGCCAGATGGGTGCTGAGGCAGACCCGCTTCCTTGTTCTGCTGCATTTTTGAGGAGCTGGTTGAGGTTAATTCTCGTTCTGTTGAGAAACTAAGCCTTGGTTGGCCAGATGAGAGACAACACATTAAAACATCTAAGTTGGATGATAGGTTTCTATCATTCAGCAGGGAACAGACTCCCTGTCGCAACCTCCCATTCTTCCCAGATCTTATCTCATATTCAGCTCGTGTATTTACTCCCAATACGAGCAATTATTCCTTCTTTGTGGGTTTACATAAGCATGGGTATGGGGCGATGCCTAGGGTTGAAAAATGCTTGCAGGCTATCTCTCTCCCTCTACAGCATCGTCATGGAGGGAACCTGCCTTGCCCTCTAAGCCCTGCAGGGTTACTTCTAATCTGGTGGGCAAGGCTTACGTGGCAGCAGGTCAGGCCTGCTTAAAGACCTGGACCAGGGTGGGGGGTTAGAACCGGACGCATGCCACAAAGCAGACAGTCCGTCTTATTGGCCGTTCTATGGCTGCCGTGGTGGCTACAGAGAGGCATCTGTGACTCAACCTGTTGAGCATTCGTGACAGGCATAAAGCCTTCCTTTTGGACGCCCTGGTTGCTCCTCAAGGTCTGTTCAGCGACACAGTGAGCTCCGTTGTTGACAGATACAGGGAAGCTAAAAAGCAATCAGAGGTGTTTGAAGAGCTCCTCTCCCACCGTAGTCAGGTCGCTGTGGCGTCGGGTGGTCCATCCAACTCAACTTTTCCTTCGAAGACGTTGGTTGCTTATAGGCAACAGCAAAAGGCCAGCATGGCTGCCCTAGGCCTCCATTAAAGATCTAAGGGGACAGGGCAGGAGGTTCGATCTGAGGACTGTGATCTCCTCGAAGGCTGAGAAGAGAGAGAAGAACACCTGATGCCAGCAGCAGCATACTGGGTGCCAGCCCTACCAGGGGGGGTCCCTGTGCACACCATCCTACTGTGCCAAACTGCTCTCGGAGCCCCCAGCAGAAGCTTCTACTTTCCCCGCCACCTGAGGTGTTTTGGGGGGTAGAAGCACCCGACAGTTTATCTGTCAAGACTTCTCTTGCCAGTCCTCTGTTTCAGGGGACTGGACAGATAGACAGGATGGAACCTCCCTCAGACTTCCGGGCAGCATGGAAGCTTCTGCCCGGTTTGTCCCCATGGCTGTTAAAAACAAAAGAGAGAGGGTACAGAATTCAATTTGCCTCCTGTCCATTTTACAGACTGTGGTGGTGGACTCTCTTGGTGAAAGGGCCCATAGACTGTGTTCCCCCGCTCTTGAGAGATCTAGGCTTTTACAGCCAATACTTTATAGTTCCCAAAAAGAGCAGGGGGCCGCCTCCCATTTTGGATCTGCGCCACTTGAATCAGTCTCTGAGAAGATACAGGTTCAAGATGTTGACACTCCAGCAAATCGTGTGTCAAATCCAGCCTGAGGACTGGTTTGTCACAATAGATCTGAAGGACTTATATTTTCATATCAAGGTTTTGCCAGAACACAAGTAGTTTCTCAGGTTCGCTTTCAGGGGCGAAGCCTACCAGTATTGCGTACTTCCTTTCGGCTTAAGCTCTAAGTCTCTGTCTAGGGGAGCATCCCTAAGTGATGTTTGTGCTGTGGAAGGCTGGTCCTCTCCGCACACATTTATTTGATTTTATACTCAACTCCAGGCGCTCAGTTCCTTCTGGGTTGACAAGTCTAAATCTGTTCCTATGCTCTGTGCCAATGTTTCACAGCATCTGGGGCAGGCCTTCCCTTACTGTGGCATAGTGGGTATTACTTCCCCATAGCGTCAAGCCGACACAGCGTAGAGTTCCATTGAAAGGGGGTTACATATGTAGCCCTGTTCCCTGAGAAGAGTAACGAGATGCTGCATCGCTTCACCACATCTCGGCCTCCCCTGCACAACCTTTCATCAGACCAAAGCTGATGATGTATTTTGCAGGCACTTTTTAAAGGCTTTGTGGTGCGCAATGCAATGTCACATGACCTTGAACTTGCCTTTAAATAGGCCTAATTTTACACATTCAGACTAGGGCATGCCTGAAGCGCTTTCCCCATAGCGTCAAGCTGACACAGCGTCTCGTTTCCCATCTCAGGGAACAAGGTTACATGTGTAACCCAAGACGTTTTATGTATTATAAAAAATCCTATTATAAAATCCTATTAATTAATAAGGTGTATATTCATCTTTACATGCTACAAACTAAGTAATATATGGAAAAATGTATCAAAGCTTAAATAGAAATGCTTAAATATATCAAAGGCAGTGTCATAGTAAAGTAAATTTTGGGGGGAATTTGTTATTTAAAATGTCTTACCTGTTCTGTGCTTTCTGTGTCTTCTGTTGTGATCTCTGAAGTACTGGGAAAAAAACAATGCCACATGCTTTGCAACCACTGAATGAAAACCTACGAACATTACATTAATAAATAGTAATGTGATCATTTACATTTGCTTTATCCACATTCAAGGTTTTATTTTTAGTTCATTTTTGTATTCACACTTGTTGTACTACCTCACTGCAATTTCTTACTTTTTTGTTAATACAATTCTTGTACTAATTGGTAATTTCATACATGCCCTCAATAGCTCACCTCATAAAAAATCATGTTTGTATTAAACTGATGCTTCTTAGCTACAGTTCTAGCCACTGAGAGCAGTTTGTCCAGGATTACTGAGTTAACAAGAACAAATAAAAATGGAAATAAAAAGCTTTATAAGCCACACTCTCAGAGTACATCAACAGTACAAGAAATTGTGTTTTAAATACATTTTAAATGTGAACAGGCATGATGACAGCTGACATTAACAGCGGCTACTGCCTCAGCCATGATTTGAGCCAGCCCTGAAACTCCTTTGGCCCCCGTTATGATATTGCTTTCACAGATTATTTTAATTATTACAATTATTTCCTGAACACAATTTGACAGGCAAGTAGAACATTTCATGGTCCCACACCCTCCACAGAAGATATGTATTTATATAAATATATTTACTCAACTTTACTTATTGATTGTATCAGGATTCTGAAAAAAATCACCCACTCTGCCTAGGAAAAACCTATGTTCACCCAAATGATTAGAACAAAAGTCCTGATGTCCCCTGTACACATAGTTTCTCAGTAATTTGTATCCCATATACAACATCAGAAATAATTTAAAGTTTAAATCCATTTTTAGAGACACTAAATTAAATGAGTCATTTTTGTTGGAAATATATTTAACTTAATGCTGTAAAAAATGTACTTGGTTATTTGCGGTTGATTCATTGTTTAATTAATTATATTTTATGATGCAGCGTGAACCCTTTAACATTTTAATGTTCTGCCCCTGCACATAACACTCATTAGACATTGATGAAGATGAGACGTTACAGTAGACAATGCAATCATTAAAACTGCTGTAATTACTAGACACCCTCACTGATTTTTTTATGCCAAGAACATTAAAATTAAATGTTTTTAATATACATCTACACTAAACCCAATTGTGCTGTTTACTGTTCTTTAAATTGATATGAGTTAACGGTCATGACATCAAGGGTTTGTGTCCAGTAATACATGGTGATTATATTATGATATTATGACAACAACTGAGAACATTTTGATTACAGTAATGGTTCATCCATAAATGAAAATTATTCCATAATTGAATCTCATCAGTTCTTGTATGTCTCATCATGAAACAACCACATGACAACTAGTCACAAGACACGCGATGACATTCAAAGTTATTGATCATTTGAATTTAGTTCACCTGAAATGAGGTGAACTATCCCTTTAGTTGATGTGATGAAAACTAGATTTTATTCAATGGAAATAGCAGTGATAGCAGTTAAGTAAGCTTTAAAGGGGAGGAGTTTACATTTAAGATTTAAGATTTTTATTTGCGTTACGTACATATACAGGGGTTGGACAATGAAACTGAAACACTGGCCAATTTATTGTTGGAGGTTTCAGCCTGGTGGCCAATCTTCATTGATTGCACATTCCACCAGTAAGAGCAGAGTGTGAAGGTTTAATTAGCAGAGTAATAGCACAGTTTTGCTTAAAATATTGCAATGCACACAACATTATGGGTGACATATCAGAATTCAAAAGAGGACAAATTGTAGGTGCACATCTCACTGGCGCATCTATGACTAAGACAGCAAGTCTGTAATGTATCAAGAGCCACGGTATTCCAGGGTAATGTCAGCATACCGCCAAGAAGGACGAACCACATCCAACAGGAGTAACTGTGGACGCAAGAGGAAGCTGTCTAAAAGGGATGTCCG
>JAZGTI010021399.1:0-10181 GCA_036877585.1 Botia kubotai | reverse complement strand
TTACTGTAACTGACCCAAAATATGACTGTTTAAAACTCAGGTGTGATGCGTATTATCAGCCCGGTCCTCGATACAGAGGTTCTGTGTTATTCTCCACTGGTATCATGGCATTAGTGTAATAATGATGGATGTGTGGTTTCCACGGCGACAGGGTCGAGGCTGTCACACTGAGACCACACTCGAAGTCTTTGAGGAAAAACTCTGATGTTCCTCTCTCTCTCTCTCTCTCTCTCTCTCTCGTCTGGATAAAAGGTAAGAAACAGGCTTTATGAACTTTAAAAATGCATGACGTTTCTGAGAAAAGTGCAGTAAGTCATCAAGAAACGTCCAGAAAACTTGACTACTTATTTCTTCCGCTTTTTCTCCTCATCTCTCCTCCTCAAAAACTGTAAATAATTGAAAACAGAGAGGAGAAGGAAAAAGGAAAAAAGACGCCACGATTCTGACACTGTCTGCATAAATATCTCCTTATTAGAGACCCGGGATGCCCAGGGACAAAACTACACACACACACACACACACACACACACACACAGTCACTTTGTTGCTGTATTATTATGATATTACGATATAATTGTTTATTCAAGTTCTTATTAGTTTGATTAGTAAATGTAAAACCATTGTGTTGCCTTTTATCACAGTGCTGTTAAAACTCTGTCTTAGTTTTTTAAATAATTTTCTTGACCACTTTTATTTACAGGAGAGTATAAAGAGGACGGGATATGATGGGAAATAATTACATAAGTCAGACTTGAACTCTCATTGCCCACATCAGCACCATGGCTCAACATCATGTGCACTAACGTTGCCATAGCTAGAAACATTGCAGTTTTTTTTCCTTTCGGGGTGTCTGTTTGCACCCTCTGTAAACGCCTGTTCACAGCCCGTCTGCGCAGCACCCGCAGACTTGAAATGTGCAGCGCAGCCGGCACACGTGTAAGCTGTCGGTGCATTTGCATGCAGTCTAAACTGTGACAAAAGCTTGTGTTAGAAAACGGCATGCTTTAAAAACTCACACTGATGGTTAAACGACTACACCCCTGCCCTGGAGTGCACAGTGCCTTCCTGCTCCACTGGGTGGATTATTGTCAGGTGTCAGGAGCCATGACGGAGGATTATTCCAGAGCAAACAGAGCTGTCAGTTTGAAATCTCCAGATGCATTTATAATTCCAGGATCAGCAGTGAGGTGATGAAGATTTTACACTGTCAGCTAATGTCCTCTTCCCTCATCCACACCTTTCTGTTCCTCCGTTTCATCAGCTTGCTTCAGCTGACCTGTTGGAGAGGAGTGATAATTGTGTGCTTTGTCTTTCTCCCGTGTCTGTTAAAGGGTTAAAACCGTCAGTGAAGTGGAAACCCTTGACCTCTGACCTTTTTCACAGAGCTCCTCATATCAAAGTGGAAATCATGAGAAAAGAGTTCTTTGTTGTGTCCCAGTGGTGCCCGCCTCCACTCCAGACTGGATTATCAGCTGTGCACCAGAGCAGGGTGAGGGCATCCACGCAGCTGATGGCTCATGTTTTCATGATAAGAGCATCGTTTGTGAATAGCAGACAGGCTGAACTGTTAAATGAATCTACATTTCAAGTGCTTTTCTGTGTCAAAGGTTAAGTTGACCTGCGTTCACTGAGTGTTCAGGTACAGCGACATTAAAACTGTCCATCTGAACCTCTGCGCTTCCCAAACCCCACCATGTGGATTTATTGATTTATTTTCACATAAACATCCTCTCTCTAGATTCTCTTAATTAATTGGATAAAAATACAATTTGTAATAAAGGGAGAGACTGTAAAAAAATGTATTTCTATACATTTTGATTCAATTGCAAGACTTGTTTCAATGGCATGTGTCGAGCCATCCCTCAATAATGTTCATGGGGTTCCCTGTGTGCCATTTAAAGGCTTTTAAATTTTTAATAAAAATCAGGTTAGACGGTTTCACAGATGCTAGCAATAGTAGATCAACTGTACAGCTAGTAGCCTGCGTTTGAAAATGACCCGAAATGCTTTTTGTTTACACAGAATAATATCACTGCTTATTCCAAACGCTTTTTGTTCAGTTGATGATGCGTGTGCAGCGATGTGACCTCTGCTCTGCATTATATAAATAATACTCTACATATTTAACACTCTGAGCTCTTTCTGTTTTGGCGACCAACACAAATGCTGAATGAAGGGCTGTAGGGTTATATTACAGCTGCAGTTGTGAAGTGGATGCTCTCTTCCTCCAGTGTGTGTGACACGTGAGGGGGTTCTGCCTCCCGCTCTGGCTGATGTGGCGCTTGCTGGAAAAGGTCACACGTTTGAAGCGTTGGTCATTATGTCAGTGTCACTGCATGATGATGTATCGTGGGGGCTGGGCTCTACCTGACACACAGCGAGCACGAATATGATTTCAGACGGCATTAAAAATTCAACAGCCTGACCTAATTACACTGTAATATTCAGATGAGGGCCACCCATCACCCTGGGAGCTGTTTTAGGAATCCATTCTAATTGTATTTAGTTTGATTCCCCGGTATTATGAATCATGATATCTGACATGATGTGGTGCTTTAATCCACTAATTACATTGTTTGTTTGTACCTCCGTCTTCGTGTTATGCAAATATAGCTTTCCTGTGTCCAAATGTGCCTACAGTTCTTCCTGAATAATTTTCTAAATTAGAATTCAAATGTCCCAAATCAGGGACGCAGCACTTTAGCTGGAGTGTCGGGCTGTAAGACGTCGCATGTCAATCTGCATTTACAGCTGTAGTCTGGCTGAAGCGCGCGCACGGGAGTCGGGATTACACTAAAGATAAACATCATCTCCGCATGCAGACGGCCTCAGTGAAAAGTGTCGCATTTCCTGCCATTGTTCCAGAGTTAAATGAATTCCCCGCAGCATTCAGCTGCTTTTCTTACCCTGCTGATCAGCGGCGGTTACAAACCGCATCATTTGCATGAGAATAAAGAGAGCTGGGGTGGAGAGTGACGTATTATCAATATTACAAAGTGTTGCAGGTCGCTCCAGTGCAGCTCCAGTGCAGCCATGTCTCTGTGCATTGATTTAATGCTGCTTTAAACCAATTGCAGATCAATTGGATTACCCAGAGGCAGATTTAATGAGCCGCGCACCACACGTGTGTGCCCCTGCCATTTCGACAGGCACTCGTCTCTCTCCAGGAATCATTTCCAGCCCTCTGGTGTTGTGCAGCGGTCACGACAACAGAGCAAAGTTTGTGAAATTAAACTTTGGCTAGGTAGCGTGTACTATAGTATTCTATTAAATACCTTATTATAGTATTAGAACATAACCAACAGGGACCCTACAGTAATACCATGATTATTTTTGACCCACCTCTTAGCTTGTAAATATCATGATACTGTTTAGGAATTTGATATATACCCTGAAACTGAATGATTAGTGAAGTCATGACCACTTTACTTTGTGTACATCTAGACTGTCTAAATGACTTGATGAGTCGCTGATTCTCTGTTGGGTCTAGAGAGGGTAAACCGACCTCCTCTTCTCTGACATGATCTCATGACTTATTTTGTAAGTGAGGTAATGCCCAAACTCATGTCATGTTGTCTTTCTCGTGCCCGGTTTCCATTTCTGGATCATTCTCTCCACGAGACCCACAGAACCAGATCGGGTTCATCTTGATTCTGGCATAAACTCTCTGTATCTGACAAACATGCTTTGAGTGGATCTGTACCATCATCCAGAGAGGCAGGATAAATGTTTATCCTGAGCTGTCGATCCGCACCTGGGATCAATGAAGCTTTTCTCTGTGCTAATCAGATTGCCTCAGGATCGTGTAATTACTGTTTCATATCCTGTTACAGTGAAACAGAGGGAGAACCGCCTGGCTGCCAGCTCCTGATTTCCAGCACTGTTACTGGAGCAGTGTTTATATCTGCTGGAGCGGACGGCAGGAGTTCACACAGCAGGAGAAATTCAGATCGGATTCCTGGTTGGATCAGAGGTAAAGCTGGGAACGGGAGAATGAAAATGAGAGTGTAAAAATGGAGCCAGTGAAACAATGAGAGGCCTGTTGGGAGTGTTTTTGGAGGACAGGTCTAAGCTCTGTTGTGGAAGTCAGACAGCTTCTACAGAAGTTCTGTTGGAGTCATGGTTCTCTACTGTAAAATGAGGATGAATTTGTGCCAAAATGTCAACGTTTGTTTACATCCACTTTTTGCCCTTTTAAAAACGTACTTCAACCTGTTTATGTTGCTATTTAGAAGATGCAAAATTATACAGTCAGTTATGATGTCATTTTCTGTTAACATTGTTCTGATATAGACCTGGAGGAAGGTAAAAAACAGGTTCATCGATTAGGAAACACTGTTTCAGGCACAACTGTGTGTACCAGTCAGAGCTCGTGTTTACATCCAGCTTCCCATTCGTGTGTCACGTGCTTGTTAGCAATTCAAAGCTTTCAAAAGCATCTGTTAAACCCATCGCCCCCAACTTTCCCATAAAGTGTGTTTGCCACCCAAGGAGCAGCCGCGGTGCGAGGCCGCAGGTTGGGTTCTCAGAAATCACGGGCTTCAGAATTCAATCTTTCATGAGTACCATCCAGACACGCGCCTCCACCCCCTTGTTGACTTGATTAAAGTGAGTGGAGATCGCTTCACACGCGCGGCCACACGCGCCCCACCGAACGGCTGCCTCGCGCTCACACACCAACATAAACGCAGGAGGGGTTCATAAGTCTGATTTCAAAGCTTCATTAGCGAAAGATGTTTGAGACCCGCCGCAGAGCCGTCCTTTATTGCCTCCCTGATTTTTAATACGCGCAGCGCGCAATTGCGGTACGAGAGTGCATTTAAAGGAGACTACAAAAGCACGTCAACAGCCCTGCTCTCGTACCCTGCCATTACCGTCCCAGGTCTCCACTCCTGTCTTGCTATTCATTCCCTTTAAAAAAGGCTAGAAAAGGACTGCAGTTCATTCCGGAGTATTGTATGTGGTAATGCACACAATTAAGTAGCAGCATATTGAAACAAACCTTTGATTAAATGTATTTGAATCACAATGAAACAGCAGGAATCATCCCTTGCTTTTGTTAATGAGGGGCTTCATTGTGTTACCCGAGCACGCCGACTTCTGTGCCTGTGGTTTTAAAGGGCCTTTCTTGCTCTCCTGCTCTAATATTAAATCAAATCAACTTGGGAATTAAAAAAAGGCTTTTGTTCGCATTTGAATAATTTGTACTATTGTTAGTGACATCGGCTGATCTCGTATCAGTGTGAGGCAGGGAAAACATTGTGTTTTCTTCAGCACGTAGCTTTAATTGCCATTGAAATGATGGCTGTGTTTAATAGTTATTTATTTAGGTTTACTTTATGCAATTTATTTATTTGTTCCTTTACGCATTCATCTGATTCAAAGCGCTAATTTGTGTTTTAGTGTAATTCGAATGCAAACAAACAAAAACAAACGGGAACCTCTGCTTCGAGCATAAACCAAAAAAAGCTTCGGAAGTAAATATTCCGCCCAAATGATTTAAAAATACTCCAATAAAACACGGATTTGAAAACACTCAACACAAAGGCAGTGCTCAGCCATACCGTGCAAATCTGTGTTAGTATCGTACTGTTGACACTCTGAATTAGGTATTAGCATTTTTGTTCATTTTCCATGTACGCACAGGGCCCTGCAAGAAAACACTCCATGCATATCAGATCAGCCAGCCTAACCGTTTGCACACTATATTATTTGACAATCCGAAATGTGTAATTTGCATGAAATTGCTTAATTAAAACACAGTCACTTGGGGTATTAATTTCTTTGTCTGCATCGGCGTGCAGTGCAGGCAGATGTAAAGGGCTGTGGGAGAGGAACGTGAGGCAGGGCACGTTGCGCTGGGACTGGGGAGGGCACGGTGCCCGGCTGCCTGGTTTGGGCACGCTTGGTAAACGGAGGCCCCTTCATTGACAGATACAAAGGAGAGATGGAGGAGCGGTTGGCAGCGTGCCATCAGCGCATGAGCACTGAGAGTTGGCTGTATTGGGAGCTACACGCCTTTTCGACACGCTCACTGATGGTACATATAAAACTCACCAGGCTGTATTATATTGTGTCTGGATAAAACATAGCTATTATTATAGTTATATATTTTGAGTTTGGAAAATCATTTAAGCAGATTTATCAGGGATTGATCAATTGTTTTTGAAAGTAAATACCCAGGTGACAATTTTATAGTTGCGTTTTCAAAGCGAAAGAAACTTAACGCAGGTCTTTTTCACAGGAAATATTAAATTGATACAAATGACCTGTACAGTAAGCAGACAGCGCCATAACTCCAAAACTCACATCATTTTATGCTTAATGATTATTTTGGAGAGAAATTGAGATATTAAAAAGATCTTTATTTGCATCCTTTCTGTTTGAAGCTAAAAGTTATAATCATTCAATTAACACGTTCGGTGAAAATTGAGTTTTCCGTGTATTAACTGCAATGCTAGTAAATAGTTTTCGACAAGGTTGTAGTAACTTAACTAACATCTGGGAATCTGACACACACACACACACACACACACACACTAAAGGAGTTGATCCCTCCAACACATATGCTCTTGAAAGCTGATTGGTCGATCGTGACGTGTCAGATGAAACGTGTCACTGTATTTCTCAGCCTTTTGTCTTAAATATCAAAGGCTACATGAGCATGTTACCATTCGAATATTTTTCGCCGTTCATGAGGGGAGATCGTACAATAGGGCTGGTGGGGGTTGTAGGGCTCGGTGTAGTGAAGTAGCACATATCAAAGTGAAATAGCTCTCTCTCTCTCTCTGTCACTCCCTCACTCTCTCTCTCTCTCTGTGAAGGGCTTCCAACAGTCCTTGTACCATTCAAGCTCATACAAAGGGTTGGGTGAGAGGTAGCAGGCAAGACCTAATTAAAATCCTTTAACACAGAGAGAGAGAGAGAGAGAGAGAGAGAGAGAGGGGCGGCACACATTTAGATTGTAAAGGAGGCTGTCACTGTGTCGGGCTGTGGACACACAGACTCAGTGACAGCTCAGAGACTCTTAATTGGCTCTTTGATGTTCTTTAGAACGGTGCTAGAGAGGAAATCTTATTGTCGCCACTTTCACACCACCTACCAGCTCTGACTGTTTATGATTTACAAAAGATCCGCCTCAGTTTCTCTGTTTCTCGCTGTCTTTGTTATCGGGATGGGACAGGACGGGCGACTGGTTGATTTATTTTTGTGTGTGTTGTTTTTTAGTGGTGGTGCTAAACCATCTCTCTCTACTCTTTGTAAAATATATTTGAAATTTATTTGTAAAATGTATGTGTTAAATAATATTTTTTTAGCAACTATATTTTAAATACATATTTAATATTTTCTGTGTCTGCTCCCAAACGTGTTTATTGTCTGGAACAGTTAAAATAACATGACTGTGACAATTTTGTTTCTCTCTTTATAATTTATATAATAATTTATGTGTTTATTGGTGAGCTATCCCTTTAAGACCAACAAGTTCTTTGGTCATCCAAACAACCCACGACTTCTAGTTTTTAAATCGGGGTTTTGCACGTCTCTACTTTTAAAATCATTCTGCTGTTAGCTCACATTTGATCTCCTGGCAGGGTCAGAGCGTCTGTAGCCTCCTGCACTTAATTCTCTCCCCATAAATTCACAGTCATCAGACGGGGCAAAGAAAGAGACCCAAGTGTGAGTGTGTCTGGTCTGTGTGTGTGTGTGTGTGTGTGTGTGTGTGTGTCTGGTCTGTGTGTGTGTGTGTGTGTGTGGCCTGTGTGTGTGTGTGTGTCTGGTCTGTGTGTGTGTGTTTGGTCTGTGTGTGTGTGTGTGTGTGTGTGTGTATGTGTTTGTCTGGCCTGTGTGTGTGTGAGGCTGGTCTGTGTGTGTGTGTGTGTGAGACAGGAGAGAACCAAGCCTCCACTGCCAGCATTGATCAAATGAAAGAACGAGGGCAATGGCGGTTAATGTGGGAAGCTGTTTAGTGTGAGCTGCCTTTTGTAATGATGACGATAACGGGTTCAGTCCGCTCATTATTGAGTCTGAGAGCTCATTAGAGCGAACAAACAAGCCGGCCTGTCAGCACTGGAAATGCCAAGCGCCGGCAACTGTCTGTGTTTTATCTGAGGACGCCACATTCTCACTGTTTACCCACCTACTGCACCCCTGACATCAAAGCCAGCGGGTGGAACCTGCCGAGCTCAAGAGTCAAGAGAGTGAAATATATTCTCCACAAACAGCTTTATTATACCGATGTGTTTCCTTAAACAAGCTGTATCCAGAGGGGTTTAGTTTGTATTTACATACAGGGTGTGTAAAAAATGGCACACTGGCTATTTGTGGTTTGGAACCCACCTTATCATTCCATAACAGATCTTCACTAATAAGTGCAGAACTCGTTTTTGATTTGTGTGTCAGTACGTCTCATTTTCCTCCTACATACAGTCATCACACAGTGTCTCTCAGTGTCAGAAATTACAGGTAATAACCATGAGTTTTAAACATGCTTTTCTTCAAGTGCAACAGTGTGAAGATTCAGATATCACTCTGTTCCGCATAAAAGAGATATTCGAACGCGTTATACTTTTATTTTAAAGAAACACACCAGTGAATGAAAAGTCATCGGCCATTAAAATCACACTGAATTACTCGAGTCACATTACTCGAGGTTTAAGAAAGAGAGACATAAACACGGACCAGCCTAAGTAGAAAATGAGATCTGATGCCGTTTGGAAGACGAGGGATGCGTTAAAATTAAAATATTCATATCATTATAATCTGGAGGAACATGTGACGAGTGTATGATGTTTTATTGAGGTCCCAGTTCTTTAATAAACCCTGCTGAAGTTCCCAGCAGTCACACTGACAGAATCTTCCACAGGTTCTTACACACTCATAAACATTTCCAGCTGTATTTACTACCAGTTTAAATCATCATGTTAAATCATGCTTGTGCACGTTTATTTTCAGAAACAATCATTGCCAGACAGTAGACGCACTTCATAATCCCACGTTCATTCTCTCTCTCTCTTTAAACACTTCAAATTTAAATCCCTAGAAGGATGTTTTTTAAAACGCGGTAAAAAAAGCCGAGCAAATAAACGAACTTTCCAGACCTGATAACACACTTCACTTCAGGAGGATGTCAAATTAAATCGCACTCCCCTCCTAACAGGAAGTCTATGCTAATTTTGCTGTTTGACTCTTTCTAAATGGACCTGTGTTTGGTGAACCCTGTCGGGGCGACTGACTGCGCCCGGCCGGGCTCAGCTGCCCCACTTCCTGTCGTTAATTATCTTTTGTTTGCCCGTAATAATCTGCGGCCCGCTGTGCCTGTAATGAAAGCTCTGAATCACGACAAAGTGTAAAAAACAATAGCTTTGTCATTACCCCATCATCAGTGCGTTATAAATAATGAATGAAACGTGCATTAGGCAGGCCGAGAAAGAGTTTATGGAAATGATTTGTGAGAATAAGTGAAATTACAGCTATTATTACTTGTTCTTTTAGTGTATCCGTGCATCAGAGTAACCACAGAATTGTGTAAAAGATTTCATTGTTCGGCGAGAGATCTAAAAATCAAATTTATGTTACGAGGAAATTGTGTCTCAGGTTGACGGTACTTAATGTATGATTTTAAATAACATTTTCTTAAAAACATCCCTTCACGATTACAAGGCCATCATTACCGCGAGGACGAAGCCTTCATTTTACACTTGGTTTAACGTGAAGCGATGAGCGCGAGGCGGCGGCGAATAAAACCGTTCGTACGGTAAGCATCCATTAAACGTCAGCCCGGTACGGTTGCTTCCTTTGTCCCTGATTCGCCTTTATGATCCTTATAAATCTGTCGCCAAAACGTATCAAGTCACACAGATAGAGTCTGCTGGGCCATTAGTTTGCTGTAGGCCTTCTCTTTTTTGGGAGGAAATATACATGGCACGACATCGGTTATGAATTAAGCTTTCATAAATCTGATTTTAATGCCATGGTTCTCTTTTCAGATGCCCCGTGCTGAAGGACGGATTACAGGCTGAGGCGAAAGGGTCGCCACTCAGAGGGCCTATGAGCGCCAGGGGCCTCCAGCTGATGATTCTGCAGTGGACCAACACTTAAAAAACAGTAGTCATGGTAACTTGTTGTTTTCATCTCTGCATTCTATAGTGCTTTGGTTATGTTGTACGGATTCGATGGATGAT
>JAZGTI010021398.1:0-10181 GCA_036877585.1 Botia kubotai | reverse complement strand
GAGAGAGAGAGCAGCTGCCGACCGAGCAGACTCCTCTGCGGGACAACAAAGAAGGTGCCGAACTCACATCACGACTTCTGTCGGCATAACTCAACATCTGAATCGTGACTATACAGAAAAAAAACGTGAATATTCTTCCCATTTAGGCAAGTATTTAGATTTATTATTTCCTCTCGACGTGATATACACCAGATCACAAAATCGCCAATAGTTTTGACATTGCTGTTACGATGGTTTTATTCTGACCAATTACAAATTCATTTTATATTTAATACGATTTCTAATATAATCTAATTGAACCGATAGGTTGGTTATAAAATTGTTAAAATCAAGAAACCTTTATCAAGCTGTGAGCTATTTTTTTACCTGCGTCAGTTGTTGATGAATATCGTGACAGCTGTATTAATGTAAATAATGAGCGCGTGCTTTGATAAGCTGCTTGAACCTGTTATCAGTCGATCGCGTATGTGTTAGTCAAAGTGAGAGACAGTCGACAACAACTACAGAATGACAGAGGCAGGAATTAATGAGCTTTAAAGCCGACAGGAACCGTAAGCAGTCATCCAAAGTTATTTTCAGCAAAGATATCAACTGACATCCAGGATTCCTCTGTTTTTGTAATTTAGCCCCTAATTTGCCCTTTGACCGGACGAAATGGAGGAACATTTTGACGAGCGAGATAAAGTTCACCGCAGCCGCCGGAACGGAGGTCAGCCGAACGGGCTCCTGAGCCCCACTCACAGCGCTCACTGTAGCCTGTACCGGACACGCACCCTTAAGGCGCTGAGCTCGGAAAAGAAGGCGAAAAAAGTGCGCTTTTACCGTAACGGCGACCGATACTTCAACGGTATAGTGTATGCCATCTCATCGGACCGGATCAGAACCTTTGACGCTTTGCTGGCTGACCTGACTCGCACTCTTTCGGACAATGTCAACCTGCCTCAAGGGGTCCGAATCATCTATGCCATTGACGGTTCCAAGAAAGTCACCAGCATTGATCAGCTGGTGGAGGGTAAGAAATTGTCTGGAATGACTAGACCTGTCAAGGGCGCCGACTGTATATTCCTCTGTAATTCTGTGCATGTTGTCCCATGAGAAACTTCCAAAAATACCAGAGTTATAACAAGTCTCCATTGCTTTATCCTTCAAATGCATTTGGATATTCTTTCAAAAAGTAGAGTATTAGATGTGATGAAGATGAAAAAACAGGGTACTTATTGTTTAGTATTTTAATTTGCATGACATTGGTCATTACCTTTAATGTATAGAATAAATTCACCAGGTCATTGTATGATTATAACTAAAATCTACCATAATCTAGCGTGTAGGCATAGCACTTTCATGTCTAGTTTAAATCGATACATTTTAGGAGAGATAACAGCTCAGTCTACAGTGAATTAAAGCACTAGAGTATCCTGTCAATACATTGCTACCCCCTGCATGACATTGTTATTGTTAATGTCATATTGGGTGAAAACTGGTACTAGTTTAAAATATACTTAAAGGGACAGTTCACCCCACCTCTGTACATACAGTCACAGATGAATAAACCTTTGTGATTAAGCTTTTGTGTCTCACTTTATCAGTCTACCTGTATTAACTTGTTCATTATTCTCATAGAAGACATGCACAATAACACACATTTTTTCATTATTTTAGGTGAGAGTTACGTGTGCAGCTCAATTGAAGCCTTTAAGAAGCTTGACTACACCAATAATGTCAACCCTAACTGGTCAGTAAATGTGAGGGCCCTGGGCTCCAGCAAGTGCCCTCCCTCCTTGTCCTGCTCCAAACAAGGGCCGCAGCCCAAAGAAAACAAGGACTTCATCAGACCCAAACTGGTGACTGTCATCCGCAGTGGGGTGAAGCCTCGGAAGGCGGTCCGCATTCTGCTGAACAAGAAGACGGCCCATTCCTTTGAGCAGGTGCTTACTGACATCACAGATGCTATTAAGCTCGACTCAGGCATTGTCAAGAGGATCTACACACTTGAGGGAAAACAGGTAAGAGGAGTTCAATTATTAATACGCCAAATGCGATACTGTTACTATCATTTGCATTTTGTGTTCTGGTGCATCTTGGCTGATTTTTACACTTTACATGTATACAGGATTTTTTCCAAAGAAACTGACAGCACATTCAAGTTGTACATGTTTTATTAGTATGTGTGTTCCATGGGCGTCGAACCCACAACCTTTTGTGCTGATAACGCAATGCTTTACCAATTGAGCTACAGGAAAACTACCAGAAGTTACAGGATGCTTTTTTGCCGTGTCATGATTGTTTTGTTATTTGTCAGTAAAGCTGATTTTATTAACGTATCATATTCATATATGATATTTTTCTAATTATAGCTATATAATTACTTATATAGCTATTGTTATGTAGGAATGTTCTTCTATGGTCAAACCTCAAGGAACATTCCAGAGTTTAATATCAGCAATGTGTCTCTTGTTATTTATACTCCAAAAATATTTCCTCGTCCCACAAGCTTTGAATAATAAAAAAGAAATCTCATTTTTTGAGATCAAATGCTGTGGCAAAACTCACCCCTGACCTGTAGCAGTATTTATGGTAGACCAAGTCAAGTTTATGAATGGTAATCTGTGTCTGTGCCCACGTACACTCGAAATCAGTGAATCTGTGTATCAGAGCACACACAAATAACTGGGGCTTCTGCTCTCATTTTAATTCCTCCCACCTTTATCAGCTCCTCTGAAATAGCTGTACACAACCCACACATTCAGATTGATTGAAGTGTACACACACGCATACACAACATACACAACATACTTGAAAAATATACACACTTTTCCTCATATGAACGCATGATCATCCATACAGAATGGACGATGACATCTCCAAAGCTCTGCAGGCGTACCTGACTACATATCTCTGCTCAGGTAGCTAAGATGTGTGAAAGAGGAGATGCCATTTGGCTAAAATTCATTAAATGCTAATTAATGGACACACTGATCTATTATCACTCTCCATTGATTTGTGTGCTGGCTGCTGTGCCAAAGCCCAGAGAGGGTGTGTGTCTTTTTCTCTGTTTAATTTACAATTAACATGGAAAACCTGGAAGAATTGACTAATTGTTTGTGTGCTGTTGTCGGCCATTTTGTATCATAGTGTATGCCATCAACTGTAAAGCTATTTATAGGCTGATTATAGGCTGATTAATATGGCGCTATTAACACAAACCTCTGTCCGAGTGACCCAACCTGTCTGAAACATTGGCTTAACAAATGGCATAAGTGTGGGGCGGGACTATTTTCTTGTCTGACCAATTACAGTATGCCAGCTTCTCACAACTTGTAATCCTGTGACATCTTCGTCATAAAAGGCTCGTTCCTCAGGTCTTTATGAGCTGGATTTATGTTGTTTATGGAAAGTTTGCACAAAAGAAACCTCAGAAAATCCATGTGAATGTAAAACCCTTCCATTAAGCAATTTTATCCAGTCTGTGCCAGAAACTGTGCCAGTATATCATTACTGAATAGAACAACAACTGCAGAGTGACGTGAACATTGTGTGTTTTTAAGCTTTGTGTTTTACGGATGTGCAGATGTTGTTTTGATGAACATATCTTTAACCTATGAAAGAAATGTTTGATTCAATGAATGAAATTACAGTCAAGCTCCGGCCCTGATTCATTCTAAATGAAGTGGAAAGTCAAAAGTACTCCAAACAGAGGCCGTGTATGACATAGTACACAGAGTATGACATATAAACACTGACAGCGCTGAATTGAGTAAAGCCTGTGCGATCTGATTGGATAGTTACAAAGCTCAGTGTAAACGGAACCATATGACGGAATGGAACTCATTCTTTAGCAGAAAACCATATGACATATGACAGTGTGTTCGGTCCGGGTGAGTCTGAATTGATTAGGTCGAATGTGAACAGATTTATTCATTTATTCTTTCTGAAACTGGTTTCATATCAGATCAGATGGAAGTTACTTAATTAGATGGTTTTGGTAAAAATAGCGTATTTCCCTTTCTCATCCATATGGTTCTTGCAATGATAAGAGCTGTATAGCCCTACAGGCTCTGCTGTCTTCAGTGATTTAAGTGTTGGAACCTCTATAATCAACATCTGCCTCTAGCACAGATACAGTAAACAGATTCATAAGAGCACAGATTCATAAGACAGATTCTTATGAACAGATTCGTAAGAGCACAGAATTTCTGTAGCTCTATTCATGATCATAAAAATAGGCCGTAAAGAAATAAATACACACGTCTTTATTATTACATGTATATTTTCATGTATATTTCCATGGAAAATGCATGAAAATATATAGAAAACAAATATATATTATATAGGTAATAACTGTTTTTCACAGACATAAAAATGTCATGCTATGTTGCATACAAATATGCAACATTTTGGAATACTACAAAATTGTTTGTTTACTGTACTGTACACAAAATTGTTTGTTTACTACATGCAATGACACATGCGTAAATATATGATGCATATTCTCCTGTGAACCTAAATTTTCATGTATGCATGCATACATTCAAGTGTTCAAAACCATGTTATCCATTTACTAGCCACATTTCTGCACACATACTATAAATATAACATTTAATATTGCATATATACACACACACACATATATTTATAGGAAATGTCTGATGCTTTTGCACATAGTCTGTGTCTCACATGAGCAAATGAAATGTGAATGAAGCAGAATCAGGATCTGATCTGGGTTTTTGGGTCTGTGCGTGTATTCCAGCGTCTCATGATACTTTTCTGCCAACCTGTGTAATGAGGTCAGAGACAGTAGATCAAGGCTGTATTCCCTATTACACATATCACAAGACGACTTTAGATTGTAGTACAAATGTGAAACATTCATTGTTTCAGATGTGTGTGGCGTGCACATACACCAACCAATAATCACATGGGGTTATTTATTGATTGACTCATTTTTGTCGTCTGTGCATTTACACCGTCGTGAGTTATGTAAGTTTTCTGTGCCTCAGCTGGTTCGGTTCCCCTCAGATGACCACTGGCCTGGATCCCGCCTCTGTGTTTTTCCAGAAATATCCGTTACTACTGAGTTTTAGCTTGTGGCGCGGTACTGCTGAAGGACAGGGCTGACAGATAGGGCACATGGCTGATATAAACAATGAACGTGTGTCAGAATTGTCTTAAAGCTTTTTAACACATTCTCATCCTCATCCCAAAGCTCTATGGCTCAGTATCTCTTCCTTTGCTGTGTTTATAATCTCGCTACATCACACCTCACTGAGCTGTTCTCAAACAGATGCATTTTAAAACCCCACAGGTATATTCACAGTGCGGTGTACTGGAAAGCATCGCAGTTGTGCTACTTATTTTCTCATAAAGGATGGGACTTTGGACATGGGCTAATTTTAACCATGCTTGTTGCTCTACTATGATCTCTACCTCTAAAGAAACTGATCAACCCCCCCCAACAGTTTCTATGACGATGTGATCCAGTTGCTTAGTAACGGCTGAGCCTTTGTGATGTCACTGTGGGCAGTAGTGTGTGTCGAGTGTGTGGGGAGTTCAGTCTGATGGCGAGCTGGACAGTATAAGTCGTTAAGACCACGTAGCAAGTTCTTATCCTTTAATCCATACACACACACACACACACACAGCTTAGAGACATAAAGCTACACAAAGCAACTGATTCTTAATGACCTCTGGCATATGCTGCAGGCGCAGACTGAAACATAACAGGTGTGTAATCAACGATCAGTCATGTGTTCAATTCTGGAGTTTGTCGTATGGACATAACTGATTTTCCGCCCCATTGCCCACACACACACACACACACACAGTCACACCCTGCTTAATTTGGAGGGCCATTTATCCCTTCTGCTCATCCTAGCCAATAGATAAACAGATATACTGCTTTTGACATACGACCTTATTCTCTGTAGACTCTCACTGTAGTCAGCAGAATTTCTTAACTTCCTGGTGAGTTAAATCCATATTAACATCCAAATCTGGATGTTAATATGGTCCATTCTTGGACTAAAACCGATCCTTAATTTTAATCTGGGTTTTAATCATGTTCTCATGTGTCTCAAAAAGTCCAAATGTAAAAGTGTAAAAGGTGTTAGAAAGTTCCTTGTAACCTACTGTAACTTTATTATAATACAACCATTTTACTTACACAATTTGCTATAATTAGCACAATGCAAAAAAGTGGCAAGATAATACAGGAAACACCTAAAACAATACCCCAATACCTAAATTGAAACCCAAGATACACCTATGAATTGTAAATCGATTACTAATGATTGGTATTAAGGTAATTTGTTAACAGTATTCCCCAAAATACTGTTTGTTTGAAAAATTGTATCTCTATGTTAATTTATTAAAAACTTAAAACCTTATTAAAAGCTTCGATTTAAAGATTTCAATTTAAAAGAGTAAAACAGAAATGATGGAGCCATAAAACGTTATGAATGACAGAGTGATGACTTTGGGTTTGATTCTGGCTCATCCATCTTCATTAGAGAGTGATGCGGTGAATCTGACAGCAGGTATCAGATGATCTGATTCTAGCCAGACTGCTGCTTTTGCTGAGTCACTTTCACCGGGTGTGCGAATGCGTCTAATTGTGTTTTTTGTGCAGACTTGTGTGTTGACAGCTTGTATTTGGGCATGAGAGAACTGTGAGTGTGTGCTTGGCAAATGAGCTCTCTATGTAAATCATTTCAATGTGTCTCGTGCCAAAACTGCACACGCTGAAAGCCAAAAACTAGAGGCAGTTTTATCTGTCTTGTTAACTCATGCACCCCTACTTTACATGTATTTGTAAGGCCGCTGTAGATAAAAGCTGTTTTGTTTTGCTTGTTGTTTTGTTTTTGTGTGTGTTTTGTGTTTTGCGTTCTGTGTTGTGCATTTTGCTTTTTATGTTTTTGTTCAGTGTTTGAGTTTTTGTTTTTTGTTTTTTTAGTTTTTAGTTTTTGTTTTGTATGCTTATGCAAGTCTTGCCTATTGCATAACTTTTGCGGCTTTAAATGCTCTCAGATGACTTTGAAACACTCATCTTTCATTCATAATCATCAGCTTCTTATCTTTTAATGTGTGCTGCAATAATAACTTCCACACTGAACTTTTTAATGAAAACAGCATCTGGAGAGACAGTCATTAAAGAGAGAGAATGAGAAAACCTTGTTTCATTTCTCTGTTCTCAGAGGATGTGATTCTACCACTCGCTACAGTTCTGTAATAATTAAATGAATCTCCACCCACTTCTGACATAAAATCTGTCTTACATAATTGAGATCTTATGTAACGGCGCTTGTAGTCTGCTCAGCGTTTAGCAGACCTGATTTAGGAGATCAAGATGGCAGCTAATTCATCTGAAGAAGCTCCACATTACAGCAGACACTGAGACCATCAGTGATGTTCCCTGGACTCTTGGTGCTCTTAAAGGGACAGTTCACCCAAAATTGAGAACTCTGTGTGTTTGTGTTTGAAACTCGAGCGATGTTGACGCTGCTCTTTGTCATGCTTTAAGAGAAGATGCAAAACGTCAACAAAGTACCAAAACACTTAATGTAGTTTTATTCTCTCATTCAAAGATATTATATTGATTCACAAAACTTGTAATATAGCACATGGATCATACATAATACTTTTATAGTAATCTTTGTTTTACATTTGGCAGACGCTTTTATCTAAAAACAACTTACAGTTCATTCAGGTTATACATTTTGTCATTGCATGTGCTCCCTGGGAATCAAACCCACAACCTTTGTGTTGCTAGCGCAGTGCTCTACCAACTGAGCTACAGGAACATATTTACGTGGCCACCCATGGCCACTGTGTGCTGACATTATATAAAAAACAACCTAAACATTCTGGTAAAATCTTTTGTTCTCCACAGAAGAAAGAAATACGTGTTTGAATCGACATGGTTGTGAGTATTACAGAACTTGGATTAGTAGGTGAGCTGTGTAACATGATGTAATTTGATTTGCTTGCTCGTTTGGTCCATTAGATTAGCCAAGCGTTCTTCAACGAACATTCTATCCAAGTTTGCCATCCAGAACCTAGAGCTGGCATTTTAACTCGTTTTAATAAGTCATTAGCAAAATCTATCAGGGCGTCATAATTTCCCAATGGCTTTGTGTTTCAGCTCAACCACATACAAACAAGCTGAAGGCAGCAGTTATTTTGAACACTGTGCGGAGGCTTGTTCAGCAGTTAGGCGGAGGTGGGCATTAATTCAATCTGTTGTCTGATGGGCTTCATCTGCTTAAAGGCCAACCTGTTATGATCAGACGTGAGCCTCCCACGATCACAGTGCTGTCACACGGCTTGACTTTGCATAGTCAAATTTCTCCCATGATTCCCTCTACCCACATTTACATACACACACACCCACGCAAACGTGCTCATATGGGTGTAGGATGGCTTTCTATCAACTTGTGCCTTCGTATGATGTGCTGTTCTACATTCTTCGCCCTACGCACTCCCTGCTGCGTAATACGCAGATACACACACGTGTAGCTGGGTGGACTCCACATGGTGTTGAGTTAGTTTCGATGGTATGAGAACGCATGAGGTGGCAGCTTGGTTGGAGTCCCCTGGCAGGGAGTACTAATCTGGGTCGCATCACATGGTACTAACAGGATTAACCAGCCTGGTTACTCAAGATCTGATCTTTAACCCTGAACGAGAGCTTTGAGTAACAGGGGTGAGAACACACACACACACAGAATTCTCTGGTGACCTTGTATTTGTTTATTGTGTGTATGGTTTTAAGGGAGTTGTAATTACTCTCAAATGGGAGAACACTGGTGGTTTGTGTGTTTTGGTAGTGAGCACATGGCATCATCTTGTGTGTGTGTGTGTGTGTGTGTGTGTGTTCTCTTTGGCTCTAGCAGTGTAGCAATGTTAGACTTTCAGCACCAGGGACAGCGCCACTCTAGATAGCGATCCATCAAGTCCCCACAAACTCATAACATAAAGTAACGTAATATAATATATTATAATATAAATGTATAGCATTAACAACTGTGAACTATTATGAGTGTTTATTATTCTTTGTTAAAATTTGTTTATACAAATACAGTTGTTTGCTGTTTAATTCACCGTGCAGTACCAAATGTTAACATGTGCATTTTTGTTTTTAAAATAAAAATAACATTAACTAGGATTAATAAAAGTTTTAAATTTTTAAATGACGAGCAGTTTCTGTCCTGGGGTATATTTTCTATTGAAACAAATATATAGCTGGGAATAATGGAAGGGCTTATTAATATTTTTGGTTGTATGGGTATTACATTTTTTGTATTGTCCTCCTTTTTGATCACAAGGAGTCTCTGTGCAGCTATATATGTAACCTCCAGCTAACCACTCTTTGCTGACTCTCAGGTACATTCAAACATATTGTAGACAGTTCTGTTCCTCCTACCTGAGAGAGATAAAAATAAAACATCACAAAAATAGACGTTTTTTTTAATTCCCTGCTTGATGAATTGGCAGAGCTGTAAGAACAAAGACACGCAGTCAGTGAGAACAAGATGGAGCACCTGTACTGCAGCGGACAACGCATCAAAGAGATATTGTATTTCATTTGTTTGACAAATGCTGTGTCCCTTTGCATTACAAATGTGATGCAAAGAGACACAAAATTTGATTTAAGGAAACTTTTCTCTCCCTCAGGCTTCAGAATTTAAATGTGTAGAAAAGCATTAGGTTTTCCTCCTGCGTACCTGCTTCTCTCAGCTTTACTAAAAGCTCTTACAAATTTGTCGGGACATCTTCTGGATGTTATGTAAACACCGCCACCTGGTGGTCATAAAAATCACTGTCGTGGATCGGCGACAGCAAAATATGCTCTTTAAAGTGGAAAGAAACGAATATGGACGTAGTCTTTCCCGTTATATTGATTTTTAGCTACAATATACATAAAATAACACATTATACGTTTATTGCTGGTTCTACAAATTCAACTGTGTCAACGACACAGTCATTCTGCACCGTCCTTCGTTTGCCTTCAGATGGCGCAATCGTAGCATAGCAAAGCGGAAACGAACTCAGATTAATCCTGCGGGTCCCCTGAGGACACGTTGCCATCTAACCTGTAAAACAGATTTGATTTAATCATACACTCTAATCTTTAAATGAAAGTGAGGATGAAACCGTCATTTTAAGCTCTTCAAATCTGAATTTTT
>JAZGTI010021397.1:0-10182 GCA_036877585.1 Botia kubotai | reverse complement strand
GTTTTTATTCCACTCACCTCAAAAGAAAAGAAAAAAAAAGTTAGTCAGTCCCCTGTTCCTTTTGTTGCGCTCTTTCTTCTCGGCCCTCTTTATACTTTTTTATCCTAATCCCAGCCATGCATGAGTGATCTGTTCTATCCTGTTGTTTCACTGTTCTGCTAGTTTTCAGTCGGTAGGGTTCCGGCTTTGTGTCTTTTCAGTGAGAAACAGAGAACAGGTGTGGAGGAGGAAGAGCAATGAAACCTCCTCCACAGACTAAATCCTTTTCTTCTGAATCAGGTTTATTTTTCTCTTCCTGTAAAATACATAACTGACTGTAATTAGGAGAGGCCGGTGCTGTGATGAGCTCTTAGTGTTTGGAGAGCGGTTGAAATGCCCATTAAAGCAGAGTGATGAAGTCCAGCAGTCACACGGTGCGAGAAGGTTTTCATGTAGGAATTCAGTGTAAAGAGCAGCAGATGTCAGGCCCGGTCCAAAAACTGAGGTAAACAGCCTCCAAAATGTCTAAAATTCTGCCTGAAACATGAACAAGCTTTACCACGAGGGCCTGGGGGTTTGTTGGTAGTTGTTTGGACGTTTGCCTTCTGTTTTCCCAGCATCTAAACAGTGGATTTGATCCCAGGACCCTCAGGAAGTGTATAGAAAGAGCAATTATAGTTATTTATTAAAAACTGATTTATCCCCTGCTAACAGTTTTGGGTTGTAAGAATAATTCTGTAACATTCCAAAAACATTATTCAGACACTTTTAAAACTAACAACTGTAGAATAATATTTTTGATATACAACTACTTGCATTACTGCAAGAACGTTTTTGATAATTTTGAGAGAACTTGTAGAGAATGTTAGCCAACATTCTGAGAGTGTTCCCTGTTAGCTGGTTCTACACCCATAACCCACGGTGAGCATTATATACAGCTTTTGCCATGATAAAAACGGTGTGCTGTTTTAGAACAATGAATGAATATCGGTATCCAGCAACTTTTTTTATTAATCTTCTGTGTGCATAACTGCTATGAGATATATAATTATAATAATCATTTATTCTGTGTGCTTCACTATAGAGTAAAGACTGTGGTCAGTGTGTCCTCTGTTCAAAAGGGCAGCCATTGTTACAGACCGTTCCCTTCTCTCTGTGGTTGTCGGGCCCAATTAAAACTCGTCTGGGGGCGTGGGGGGAGGCGTGGGGGGAGGGGCCAGCCGGCACTCCGCAGGAAATTATGACCGCAAATTATGTCTTCCTGTTGAGTCCCACGCTCGGCACTATAAAGCGAGGCGAGTCGGCGTTACCTGAAAGGGCTGGAATCCACGCAGACACCCGCATCATTCCGGTCCACAGTCCAGCCGGGTCGCACACAAGTGGCCTTTGTGACCGGCGAGAGACGGGATTAAGCAGAGAATTGATTTTCTGTGGGGAACAATGAGCGGTTGAGAGGAGAAGGGCCCGGAGCGCTGCATCACACAGCTGCATGAAAGACCAAAGACTCACAACACTGAGATTAAAGCAATCAGACTCTTTACCCCCGCGCCGCCCCATTACACACTCTCCTCACAATAAGCAGAATAGCCAAAAAGACGAGGGAGAAAACAGACTGTTTGCTTTTGCCTTTCCTCCCTCTCCTCCAGTCACTGGAGGACAATGATAGACAGCACTGAGCAGGTTGGTTATACTGTAAGTTAGTTGGTTAAAGCAGCAACAGTGCTGCGTAAATGTAGCACATGTGGAATGTTTCTGTTGGGTGATGACGACGTGGTTGTGATGGGGTCAAAGGTTACACATGAAAGAGCCGAGCTGCTCGGCTGCAGCTGCGAGTTCCATTGTGGCAACAGTTATTTGCATCCATTTAGTCAAATGGGCGTCGTCATGTATGCACTGCATTGACTAAAAGTATGTTGAGTAATTATGAGATGGTTGATCGGCAATGATTCGTGCAGTGGAGTTGCTAGCATTGGTCATTCAATAAATGATGGAAACAGAGGCGTTTCTGATGTGAATGACATCCCACTGCGTTAATCATCCTACAGTCTAAAGAACTGCAGCTACATGAGCCCCAATAAAAAATAAATAAAAAATTGTGTGTATATATTAGAAATCCTATCCCTCAAAACCCCCCTCTAAAGTGCTCTTAGGAGATGCATTTAAAGAGACAGTTCACCCAAAAATGAAAATGTTTCCATCATTTTTTTCTCACCCTCACATCATTCCAAACCTCTTTGTCTTTTTTAATTCTGAGGAACACAGAAAAAGATATTTTAAAGTATGCTGGTAAACAAACAACAGTGGCCCCCATTGACTTCCATTGTATGGACACAAAACCACTGAGACATTTCTCATACAATGTTCTTTTGTGTTCCACAGAGGCAAAAAAAATATATAGATTTAGAATGACCTCAGGGTCATGATTAAATTATTTTCATTTTTGGGTGAACTGTCCCTTTAAGACGCATTTTATTGCCAGGTGTGACAAATTAAAACCAAAAAGGAAAATATGTAGTAAGAATCATGATTACTGAATTGCGATTACTGACAGAGACGCAGACGAATATTCTTCCTCTGGCAGAGTTAAAAATGGACAATAACAGACAGGAAGTTGCTTCTCAGACCAGGGTTCAGACTCATAAGGTGGATGGGCACTAAACCCCTCAGCCTGTTCAAATTGAGGGCTGTGACCTCCTTTTGTTGCTCACTGGGAAGTCTCGGTGCACTTGCCCGTCCTGTTCCATCATTAAACAGATTGTGAGCAGACTGTCGAACGCCGCGGCCAGAACAGAGGAGCAACAGCCACTTCATTAGAGCCATTATGAGAGAAACCAGTTTCTCTACCAGTTTCTCTACCAGTCCAGAACGCTTAGCTCTGTTTTAATCACATCATTCCCTTCTAGTGCACTACAGAGACTGCAGCGCAGCGAGACCCTTTCAGACGCATGACAACTCCAAGATATTAATTATATTCATCTTCTGAAATGCGTTCAGAACGAGAGGGAGTTTGATATCTGCTGTCTTGTGTCGTTTTCTCTCTCGTCTTTCTCCAGCTGGCGCTTTTGAAGCGTTTTTGTTTTAGTTTTGGGACGGCTGCGCATCCCGGCGCTCCCCAGGCTTTATACCTCCGGAGGGGTGAGGGGTTACCAGGCAGAGGTCTGGAGCTGGGATATCCTAACTTTACTCTCCATGAGGGCCGACCTCTGCACCCGAGGGGAGGTGCAAGCGATTTCAGATACACCCCACCTTTTGATGTGCCCTCTTTCAGAGTACTTAATTAGCCAGGATGGACATTTAGCCTTAGCTAAAATGCTTCCTGCATACACGTCCTTTAAATTCAGTGACTGCCATTGTGTTGTGTGTCTAAGTGTGGTATGAGCTTTTTAAACAATTTATGCTTCAGAACACTAACTTGTTTGGACTGGCAATTGACTAAAACCTCTTGTTTACGGAACCGCGCGGGGTGGAAGGAATGAAAACACAGTTCTTTGGAAAGATGAATGAGTCTCTTGGCACTGGATTCTCTTTCAGGGCTACAGGCCTAAATCTAGCAGGTCGATTTTGGTGCCAGACTGTTTATTAGAATATATTTTCATTTCAGAATCTCTTGTTTTTCATGAGCACCCATAATATGACGGCCTGAATCTTTATAACGAACACATCACGTATGGTGATATTGATATATGGCGACAGTATATATTTTATATATGTTCACTATAATTTATTGAACATTAAAAGAAAAACATTAAAATAAAAAACATTGAACATTAATTATTGAACATATAAAGTAATTTGTCACTTTCAGGGTTAATATATGTATATAAATAAAGCACATACGCATCAGGGCCAGAATTTTGAGGAATATTTTTGATATATGACGGTAAATATTGTAGGTTCTATATGGCTCTATATGACCCCATATGGTTCTATAAGACCCTTATCAGGAAGTGTCGTATAGAACCAAAATTGCCACAAATAACCGTAGTGAACCAAGCCAAAAACATACAGTATGAGTGTATATAGGTGAGTGTATGCAAATAATTTAGATAATCCATATTAATAAGCGCATCTAAAAATAATAAAGTTAAAAATAGTTTTTTGTTGTGAAAAAGATTCAGCAAAAACAAATTTCACTGTGTTGTAATTAAGACATGAAAGGATTCTGAAATATTTTTTCAGGAAAATGGTATAATGATGAAGCTTCTGTGCAGGATTAATATTTAAACGAGGCTTAACCATTCAGCAGTGCAAGTCCCCTGATGGGCACGTTTCCTCTTTTCTCTACATCTTCATCCAGAGAAACACTCTCTCACCATCCTGATGTCTTCCTGTCTGTTTTGGATACAGTTAACGTCAATATACGACAATATGAATGCCATCAAGGCTGCAGGGAAAGGTAGAGCTTTTTTAAAGATCCAATTTCCAGTTCCTCCCGCTCTTAGTGCCCATAAAGTGGGTCACTGCTGCCCGGGAGAAGCAGCCTCAGCTGGAACATGCTGGATTCATCAGGCCTGGAAAATCAAATCTTTATTGCAGCACTTTGTGGCTAATAATTTCCTCGTGTCTCAGTAGGACAGAGCAAATATAGCCTGTTTGTTTCATTTTGGAGGTCCAGTAAAAATCCCCCATGCTGCTGGTCGGGCTGTGACTCGTCTCCACTCCTGACTAATTCAGACCTGACCAGCGACAGCACTAATCTGTGATGCAGAGCGTGTTGGTTACACATGAGTGTGAACAGAATCGAATTGCACACAATTGCATGTGTAATTACAGTATTAGTGAAATGTGAAAGCTTGTAATACTATATCGTGGTGTGTGAATTCGGATAAACTTCTCCACTTAAACCCTATCTGATGGGACGTTGATTCTGCTTGAAGCTGCAATCTGCATCTTTTTTGTTGAAAATGAACAAAAATCTGTTATTGAGCAAGTACATGACAGATCAGTGTCAGATTAACACGATCTCCTAAGATTACCCCGATTCTTAACGGTGAGTTTATAATTATGATATAATTTGAGCTGTCAAGTCGAATTTTCTAGGAAACGTCCGTCTGTAAACAGAAAGCAGATCTGGCTACTGTATCGCACGCCCGGGACACTGTAGATGGTGCAGCTCTGTTGCTTGTTCTTACAGCAGTTGTTTAGCATTTAAGCTTACAGTTGCATTAAGAAAATAACTCCACAAGTAACCTGCAATGTCACGTTTCAAACAGAGATGGCGTTGGAGAGGCAAAAGTGACAGATTGCAGCTTTAAAGTCTGAGGAAGAAAAATAAAATCTCAAAAGGGAACAGAGCGCTTCTGATGTCACACTGCAGACATTCGGCTCAAATTTTGCTAATAAATGCCGTACATTTGTAAAGCCATCAGAAATAATCTAAACAGAATACTTGAGCACGCATACCAAACAGCAGAAAATAACTGGACTTCAGACTCTTCCATAACAAACTAAAACACGAGCTCTCATAGCCGAATCCTTTTGTCTAACAAGCATAAAAGGATTTAAAGAGATTTGCTCGCTGCCTCTGATTTAAACATCAAGACCTAATTTATTTTTTTTTATGAATAAGGAGCCACAGAACTGCAGATGAGCTCAAATCCTGATTCAGACTTTCTGTCATTCTGCCACATGAGAGCCGAAGTCTTAATGACGGTCCCCGAGAGTCTTGATGCTTTGTGACATGTGATCAAACACAGCTGGCACACGCACAGCAGCGGTTACTGTACACGGCCAGAGAACACGTCGTTTAGCGAGGGGGGGGCTGAACGGAATGGAACGTGGGGACGAATCTCTGAGATCAACCGTGGCCGGATGCTGTGAGAATGATGGACAGATCTGATGCCGTTTTGTGGCCTAATGAGGCATCAAATCAACTCCCTTATTTAGCAAAAAAACACAGCAGAATGAAACTGCCCTGCATGTCTTGATTTCCTTCAGAAATTGTTTTCAAAGTCAATACAAATGTTTCTCAACATTTTTTAAAACAAATGGTGAACCATGTGCATTATCATTTGGTATTATTTAAAGGGACAGTTCACCTAAAAATGAAACTTCATCCATCATTTACTCCCTCTCACCTCATTCCAAACCTGTATGACGTTTTTGCTTCTAAGGGACACAGAAAAGATATTTTGAAGTATGTTGGTAACCAAGCAACAGTGGCACCCATTGACTTCCACTGTATGGACACAAAACCACTGAGACATTTCTTAGAATATTCGTATATATTTGTATAGCACTTTTTACAATGTTATTTTAAAGCTGTTTTACAGAAATGCAAGAGAATGTACATCGCCAGAAAACTGTCTTCTTTTGCCAGAAACATCATCTTTTGTGTTCCACAGAGGCAAAAAATCATACAGGTTTGGAATGACGAGGGTGTGTATGTGATGGGAGAATTTTCATTTTTGGGTGGGCTGTCACTTTAATGAGCTTTTTGCTTTCATTTAACAAGACAGTGTGGAAGAGAACGGATTGGGTTCAGGAATGGACCTCAAGCTGTGGCCCAAAAAACAAGGTTACTCATAACACTAATACAGTATTCCACAGCATTGCCCCCAAGCAATGTAGTGAGTTGATGTTCACACAGGTTTTCCACAGACTGTCTGCCTATGGCTTGCTGATCAATCAGCTCAGTGGGTTTCCCCAGCACTAGCCAAAGCCTGCTGTCCGTTCATCTCACGCTTTCAAACCTCTTTTATTCTCAGACTCCTCCAGATCCACTACTACAAACAGCATTCTGTGGACATGTTTACAGCGTTTCTGCTAGAGCTGTGGACCACCAAACACAGGCTGACTCCGGCTCTTCTCAGTTCTTACCACCCACGAAACACTTCAGTCATTCCAGAACTTTGGCTTCTAGCAGATTTCACACAAAAATCCATTCTGGACTAAGAAAATCTCATGGTGTCTTAGGTCAGAAATGTCCTGTAGATGCCATCATTATTGTAACATTGTATCTAAAAACTGCTAAACTGTTTGTGCAAGGGAAGTCTGGGGACATGACCCTATTATGAGTTTCAAGGAGAAATATCTAAGCACGAGACCAAAATATGTGGCTGAAATCAGAAATTAGAAGTTCGAATGAGCTTCCAGTGTCATCCCAGCTAACAGGAAATGTTTTCAGAACACACAGAACATTCTGGAATGTATTACGGCCCCAATACAACAATTTACAGTATGTCAGTAACAGTGTTGATCTCTACTGTGTGTTAAAATACAGAACGTTCACATGCTAGTTTATAGGCCTGACCAGTAAGGGAGTTCTGTGGTAATTCAGACCATCTCTCAGTTTTAGCTTTATTTAAGAGCTCATAGACTTCCTACTAAGTTCCCCCAGTGGTGATAAACACTCAACATATGGGAAATTACTGTTGGCCAATAAAAGGTTGTTGGCTTTTGCTGACATGCAATAAATGAAACTGTTTGTATAGGAGAGATACAATGGGGGCTCCTATGTGCTGCTTTTCCACGAACACTGTCCTTCCCTCTCATTTTTTTACATTAACATTATCGTATCTCTCATAACGCAGTGGGGTATATATACACAAATTACACACATAAAACTCCATAACAGCAGAGTGCTGGTGAACTCCGGGCATATTACTGGTGCAATTAAATACAAAACACCGAGAGGCACAAGATGTACAAAATGGTTTTAAAAAGGGGAAATGACTCTTGACGGGTTGTAATTTATTGAGGAAAAAGATTCTGTTTTACAGAGAGAAAAGAGATTCATGAGGACGCGGGCGTTAAAGAAAACCGTTCATCGAATCCAAATGCATCAAAAGCAGCCAAGAACAGAGTAGAAAACGAGAGGCATAAAGAGACAGAAGGAGAGAGAGAGAACAGTGAGACTTCAAAGTATGGAAATGAACAGAACACAGAAACAGAAAGCAGTACATATGATGACAGGAGAGAGAGAGAGCAAGAGAAGTCCCCTGGAAGCTTTTGGGACCTCATCAGAGATTTGAGTCAGCAGGCTGTTAAAGAGCGGCCATTACACAGAATGAGGGAGAGAGAGTGTAGATACACACAAAAATATACAAACACCGGTCGCCCTTCTGCACAGGCCAGTTTAAAAGCAAAACTGTGCTTTTAAACAGCTGCCGTAAATATATACAATATTTTATCCTTCATCTCTGTCACGTTTGAAAACGTAATCACGTGTCACATTCCGTGATAACAGGTGCAACTTGAGTTATAGACAATATAGACTTGAGTTATAGACCTGAATATAGATAATAAATGAGATATTATCTTGGCTGGCAGTGAGAGGAGATCACTCAGTAATGGGCTGATACCGTTCCATTTTGGCACGTCTATTGTACCCTCTGCTTCTTAGTGCTCCTACAGGTGTCAGGCTGACAGCTAAAAGAAAAATAGATAAATAAACATGAATAACAAAGTGCAGCATTTCTTTTTGTGCGTGGCAGATGTGTAATGGAATGATTATGGGTGTTGTGTGATAAACTGGATGTGTGTGTGTGTGTATGTGTGTGTATGTGTGTATGTGTGTGTATGTGTGTGTATGTGTGTGTGTGTGTCTTTTCCCTGTTATCAAGCCGTGACATTGTTCCACAAAAAAATGCGCTTTGTGTTTTCTGGACTATTTACCAGAGAAATGAAAAGCAGCATCATTTTTTTCCACTAGCATAATAGTCAAATGATGGCTATCAAACAGATAGTAAAAGCTAATATGAGACTGGACCCCTCACAAAGGGCTTTAACTTTAAACCGTTGAGCTGCCAGTGTGTCTGAGAGGGTAAGTGTCTTATCTGCGTTCATGGCTTTTGGCAGAAAACAGCTGTGAAAAAGATTGTGATCTGATTGTGATTTGTGTTTGAAATCATTATACTCTGTGATGTTCTTTATAGACACGTGGAAATCTTCTGGGGATTTGAGCATAAAGTTTCAATTTATTCCGGGGGGGGGGGCATAAAAAATAGCATAAAAAATAAAAAAAATGTTTTTTTCAGCCTTGTTTGCTAGTCGGAAGTGTGACGTGTTCAGTAAATGAAGCAAATGTGACTGAAAAGCGCTGCGTTAGAGGTGGGGAATAATATTCCAGTTCCCACCCAAAATGTCTTTATTTTGACTTGGATGCGAGGTATGCCGTTGCCATGGTGACAGGGTGCAGGGTGCAGCTCTCTCCCCAGCTGTTGGGCGGTTGTGTGTGTGTGTGTGTGCATGTGTGTTTGTGCAAGCCCAAGCGCGCACATTGAAGCTCTGCTCTCGTGCTGTGTTCCCCTTTCAGCCGCCAGAATAGAGTCTCAACTAATCCGTGAAAGTTGTGGTGCTCTGAACTGTCAGCCAAGCCTTTTCTCACTGAATCGAGGGCCAGGGGTCTGCACCGGGCTTCACACTTGATTGGTCTTCGCCGTGGCAAGACTCCCCTCCCCGCTGGGTGCGGGCCCGTCCCCCTCGCTGCGCTGCTCGGGTCTAGGCTAATCGGCTTCTCCCCGCAGTAATTACCCACACCCAGCCTGGGCATGCTGAAACCACCAGACGTCTCTCCATCTTTCTCCATCCTGGTCCTTCACCACAGCTGGCACTGAAGACCACAGCCTGGCGTCATTGCTACTGGTAATCCTGCTTAAGTCTGGCCTGGTCTGAAGCATTGGCTGCTGGGCAGAAGTTCTTCAAACGTTCTTTTAAAGTTATCAAAAAGCTTCTTGCAGTAAAGTTGGTAGAACTTTTTAACGTTATTTATCACGTAGCATAAACGTTATTCTCAAGTTGATAATGGAATGTTTTAAAAACATTCAATTTGACGAACTTTGTAATACAATGTTTGACTTTTGAACATTCCTAGAACTTTTAAAACAACATTTGTAACGTTTGGGTTATTTGATGGAAATGTAAGGGAAGCTGTGTGGTCCACACGACTCATCTTCTCCTCACATACAAACCACAGTTGATGGGTTTATTCAGGCTTGTAGCGCAGCAGAACAGACAGAGAGGTAATGGTTTGTTATACAGCTCCACGGCAGCAACACAAAACACACTGAGTCAACGTGCCCTGTAGGAACAGATTCAATTGACTGAACATACAGATAGAGAGGTGTTGATAACGTTTTGAAAATGTTCCATCAACAACCTAAGATTAACGTCTTTGATATTTATATATAATATATAGCATAACAAAACGTTCTAGTAACACTACACCAGGAACTTTATTAATACCTTCAGAGAACTTTTAAA
>JAZGTI010021396.1:0-10182 GCA_036877585.1 Botia kubotai | reverse complement strand
TACACTAGACTGTCTAGAGATAAACTGTTCTGCAGAAAATGAGCAATAAGGTCCCAACAGAAAACAGGCAAAGATAAGGGCAGCTTACGGATGTTGTTAATATGTGTTTGGGGATTTACAGTGGGAATATAATTGTTCGCTAGATGTCATGGCTTTCTCTGTTATTGCTGTTTACACATCAAATAAACAACATCCGTGTGTAACTTCGTTGTAGAGCCACTTTAGTCTTATTACTGTATCTGTTGTTTCTATTGTGATTAATGACATCAATACAGATGGAATGAAACAGAGAGAAATACACTGCTTGCCATCAGCATCCGATACAATAATTTTTATGTTAATTCTGAAAGTAACTTTATTAGGGATTCCAGTGTAAAGATTTTACAGGATATTGCAGGACAACCCACTTTAATTTCACTTTAAACTAATTGGCACAGTCTAAGACTCTATTCTGGTCTATTCTGGTGCTCATCTTAAAGGGATGATCCATTAACTCGCTTCAGATCCCAAAACACAGACTCCCATCTGGCCCACTGATCTATACAGACAAACACGCAGCCCTCCAGGCTACTGAAGCATTGTGTTTCTGATTATAGAGAACAGCGGTACTCCACTGCCAGGCTGTGGGACCACAATGTTTCTTGCCAAATCAATCAGTGCAGAGCTGAGGCTAGGCAGGATACGCTGGGCAGGGTAACAGGGCGGCAAGTTTTGTTGTTGTTTGGCAAAGAAAAGTCAAAGTGACACTAAAGAAAAAAATAGACTGCATGAGATCCCGTGTGCCGTTCTTTAAGAAGGGCAGAAACCTCGTAATGAAGGACCGCTGAGGGTACAAAACTCCCAAATATGATAGGAAACTATGTAATAAAAGCTGTTAGATGGATCGGTATGTCGAAATAATCTGGTGAACCGGGACAGATGGGTAAGAATTCATTGTAAAACTGTGTTCTTCTGGAGGGCAACAAACAGAATTATACTATGAGGGAATTCACCAAGAATGAATTGCTCTCAATAATAGTGCTGTGTGTGTGCATGCGCTGTGCTGTTTCAGCACTGGATTCACTAAAGGAATTATGCAAATGTGCCTGTAAAATGTGCGCTAAAGGCAAGTTGCAGGGCCCAGTTCCTTATATTACAGTGTGGTCCTGAGTTTGCGGAGGATGCAGCAGCTACTGCGAACTCACATGCTTTGCTAGTACTGTACAGCGTCGCAATCCAGACTAAAGCGACTCTTTAAAATGCTGAAACTGAATTGAAATAAATTGCATGTTTGTATATATGGCCAGTTATATTGATTTTCCCTATCATTCGATCATCATTTCATGAACATTATCGATGTACAAGATGTACGCAAACATCTCTTTGGAAGTAAACAACGTTCAGTTTTGAATGTTGTTTACTTCCAATCTATAAGAAGACTGTTTTTATAGATTCTATAAGAAATCTATAATCTATAAGAAGACCATTTCCATGTCTAGAGACAAATACACATTACAACAAACACATGAGGGTAAATTAAAGAACTCAGAGATGCAAAGAGATTACCACACAGCGTGTAGTCATTATGTGATACATAAATGAGGCGTATACAAGGAAATAACACATTTAAGAGTCTAAATGAAACTTAATGGAAAAAACACACTAGCTGGGTGGGTGAAAGCACACTGGTATTAACCACACGCACAACTTCAGTTCGCTGGACACCCGCAGTCTTTAATTCCAAACACATTAGGATCATTTGTCTCTTTGAATGTGATGGGCTCTCATCACAGCACGGGCTGCTAATGTGATGAGAGACAAGATGTGCTCTGGAGAGGAAGAGACACCAAAGCAGATGCTCAGGAAAACATCTGAACGTTCTGTAAAACGAAAGGGAAATCATGGGTCACATGAGAGCCACAACTCAACAAACGATGTTTTATGGAAACATGTATGGAAACTGTGAGGTCATACACATGGCCTCAGTCTGCAACTGGGTCCCAAAGGTGCCACAAGGGGGGGCTAAGGAGTCTGTGGAAATTTGGAGACGGAGTTTTGAAGATTTTTGTTTTGATGAAGTATTTGAAACGAAGTACCTTTGACAGTAAGAATAAAACAACAGGCTGCATAATTATTTATTTGTACTAGAGTTTTTCATTGCTGTTTCCGTGCTGCTGCCATCTTCGCTTTACTTCTATTTTGTAATGGAATTATTTTTAATTAATTGTGAAACACATGATACGTGAAACGTATTTACACAAATACATTTTAGATTGAATTGAAAATGTTTAATACATCTAATATGTCTTAAACTAAATGTTTAATACATCTAATATGGCTTTAATATCAGTAAGAAGCCAGAAGATATTCTGTTACCTTAGAAACAACATCACACTTACAATATCACACAATAACCTTTGTAATGACTTTATATTTTGTTTATTATAATATAACTTTTATATTTCAGAAAGGGGGTCCTACGGAATTACATCATCATGTCTGGGGGAATGACATCATCATGTCTTGGCGTTTTCTGCATTCAAAAGTTTTTAAGTTTAACACTAAAGGCTGAAGGGAATCTCTGCACAAGACCTAAATTTCAACCCTCAGCACCTTCATTTCACTCCAGCGGGTATTTGGCAAAAACGACCGCACCAAACTCTACACGCTTCATTTTCACAGAGAAGCTGCGGCGCGTTCGCACTGATGGAATGCTGCAGGAATTGTGCAGCTCGCTCCGCTTCATGGTCTAAGCCAAATCCCCACGGGGGAGTCCAGACAAACACAGCGAGGATTTCTCCTTCAAATCCCTGAGCTTCAGCACGCTATCCATATTCACACCCACAGACAGCGCAAAATATGAGAATAAACAAGAGAAGATGGAGGGGCTCATTAGAAAGGGAGAAATAACTGGCCGCGAGGGCTTATTTTAAACCTGTCTCCCTGTGGGCATTCGTCCTTCATTTATTCCTTTATTTGGCCTTTAGTTCATTCATTACAAAGCTCTGTGGAAAAGGCAGGGGTAGAGAATATGGGCAAGATTAAAAAATAATATGACGAGCAGAGTCCATTTTAACCTGCTTTATGCTCGCTGTGGAATTAAAAACACACAGATATTGTAAAATTGTACTTGTAAAATTGAACTTCCTTCCCATAAAAGCTACACTAGAGTACAACATAAAATCATGCTTAACACATGGTCCTGGTCTTACTATGAATGATTCATTGGTGTGTGTTATTTCAAATAAAACTATATTTGTTTTTGTACTGTTTCATTAAAATGTAATATCTTGCTTTTTGGCTGTCGTCAGCAAGCGCACCAAACCTTTCCTTCCAACCATCTGTCAAAAAAAAGACCAAAATAGACGTTGTGATCCAATCGATTCCGTATAGATAAAGATATGCTTTATCATAATTGGCAATTTGTCAATTAATGTGTTTAATCATCCGTGCATATATCAATTTGCCATCAATAAAGAACAGATTAAAATGAATTAAAGTGGCAAACCTGATGAGAATTATCTCGGTGGTTAATACAAGTGACCAAACCAAGACAAAAATTCTGTGCAGCTAAAAGATATTTTTGGAACAACTTTGTTCTTTTCTCCAGCACATCCAAGTTGTGCTTTATCACGGCTAATTAACCCTGAATTCAAGCAACTTGAATAGACAAAAACAGCAGGATGGGTGTGCATAATCTCACCATGTGCATAAAAGCATAAATGAAAAATGAATCTGAGAGTATTTCAAGAGCTGCTGTACACTGATGTTTGAATCATATTCACTTGATAGAGACAAGAAGAGCATCACACAAGTTCTTCTACATGGAAGCAGTCTGTCTCTTTCCAAACGATATATGAAAACCTTACAGCTAGAGTCTCTGAAGACTTACATGCTTCAGTATCAGTTCAATGTATTTCTGTAGTGTTTCAGGATATCTGTTCCTTTAGCTTCACATTACAATGCAGTTTTACTATGAATAGTGCCTTTATAAACCTCAGTGAACAGGTCAAAGGTGACCATGAAGTGGCCACGATAAACTCATGTGAAAAGTTTCGAAAAGTAGATGAGAAAGAATCCTTGAGAAAAATCCAGAATCAGCAGATCCAGAAAATCTCCCCAGGCTGGTTCGAATGTAAGAGATATGAAGGAGTTCACTGTGGAGTATGTGGAGTAATCTTGTATTGTACACGTGTCTGTCCACCAAGACTTTATCCCCAGCCTTACACCCAGAGGTTTCAGTTCAGAAAGCTTTGGCATTATAAATTCAGCCAGTGTCTGCGCCGTGAAAGTAATTTTCACCCCCTACACTTACTGTATATATTTCTCTCAGACATGCACTTCACATTCATGAGTATTTTACTCTGTTCCGCAGATTAAAATATTAATACTATGCGGTACATATTCTATTTTTACATTACATTTTATATATTTACAATGTATTGCGGATCAAAGTTATTCCACTTAAATTATTAATATTTTACATCGCATGTGTGGAGTGACAGCAATGAAGACTTAATGCTATTTTAAACATTTATATTACTTATTTTGTATTACTGCCCTATCCTGTCCTAACCTACTGTAAAATGTATACATTTCTTTATTTAATTGCTTGTTCCCTAGATTTATCATCAGCTTCAGTTATGCTGCTTTTACTTGTATTCTAATTTGTCACACCATTAACCCCGCCTACCAACCTCCCCCAACCCCCACCCCTTACATAATCTCTGCATACACTGAATAGATGAGTTCTCCGCTCCAGCGGTGATGATGTCACGTTTTGTGATTTTAATTCCAGATTCAGAAACTCCACATCATTTAAATGCGCAGAGATGAGAGTGATGTCACGGAGAAGGATCACACACACATTGACATGTCCGGTCCTCCTCCCACTCTCTTCATCTCTCCCTGCAGACGTTTATCTGAGATTCGAAAGATTCATCTCAACACTCAACAGTTTCGAAGAAATCAATGCCGCACCATCATGTGCACAATGTGACTGCTCCCGACATCAAACTGCATCACTTATCAGCTTCTGTGTGGAACCCCTGCTGTCTCTCCCTCTCTTTCTTTCTTTCTCTCATTCTTCTCCTTTACCTAGCTCTTTTTTGTCACATCTTCTTTCTCACATTTCCGGTTTAATTGATTTTTTGATCTTAATATCTCTAGAGAGAGACTTTGAGAGAACTTTGAGAGAACGTTAGCTAATGTTCTGGGAACGTTCCCTGTAAGCTGGGAATCCAAGGAGCTAACGAGGCCGAAACGTATTAAAGTAATACAACGTAACTTCCAGGTATTGAAACAGTAACAAACATTTTCCTTTCAGTATCTCAGTGTGAGTTCAAATCTCTGGAACATTACAGCTAATTAGGATTATTAATAACAGATTGTTGTAATTTACCGCAGTAATTTGGGACAGTTTAAGGCATCCCTTCCTTCTGCTCTCCTCCCTCTCTAGACCATATGGTCTCACAGTGTGTGATTTCTCCTGCAGGATCTCATCATTAGCAGATCCATTTTGCAGGTGACCTCTCAGAGTCTCTGAGTCTTTGTATTTACCTGCTAGCGGCAAAATAAAAGGTTACTTGTATTTGCTTGCCTGCTTTCTGTTTACAAATGATAAGGATGGGGTCACTAATGCTGCTTCTAGCAGAATCTACACAGTAAAGCAGGGCTGGCAGGACTGTGGCAATTTTGCCTTTGGTGTCATGTTGTTGTTGTCCTATTTGTCAAACAGTCACACTCACCAGGTTTGTCCTGATAGGGTCGTAGACAGGACAAAGGACAGGAAAACCAGGCTTTTTAAGGGGAGAACATGTCCGTCCAATCAAATGCTAGTATTGTGGTCCAAATATTGCTTTCATTTGGTAAAAGCCACAGAAGATAAACGCATCAGATACCACTGTGTGCAAACTGCATGAAAACCATGAACAGAGCTATGCAAGGTAAAAGAACACACACCCCAAACTACATTAACTGCAAGAATAAAATGTTTTGTGTTGACCACAATGTCTTTCATGCGGTGAATTATTTATCAGCTGCCAAGAGCATAAACCACAGAAATTCAAAAAACATTTAGAAGCCACTAGAAGCACTCACAACTATAAAACAAGACTGTTTTTCAAGAGCTTTTTTGTAATGGCAGATTGCATTGGAAAGCTGAGCACACTGTTTGACTTGAATGACAGGGTGGATGGATTGAAAATTTGGTACAATTGGAGAGGCAACAGGCGTTTGTGATTCATTGGGCTGTTGAAGAGAATGAGGAGATCAGATGAGTTCTGTTGGTGGTGATGTGACTATTACCCATCAGGATAATGAGAAAGCAGCTCCTCGTTCTTCACTGAGAAACTGCTGCAGTGTTTGGAGCTGATAGGGGCTTTTGTTACGGACTCGCACCTGGCCGTAACAATCTGCAGCCTGTCGATCGCTCATTCCCACGTCCAATTAATGTCTTTAGAAGATATTCCGAAGTTTACTAGTACGGTTTTCTTTGCACAGAAAACAATTGCAGAACAGAATTGACTGTCACAAAGCGTTCGATGCACGCGGAGGTACAACTGGACAGAATTTGGAGTTTGCTACATAATCGATGCACAACAAGAACCCGGACGAACTGTTTAATTTGTCACATATAAATGCTTCAGGTTTGAATTTTAAAATAATTTTTAAAAATGATAAATTCTTCAAGCCATTTATCTTGTTCATACACCCACACGGTTTGGTTTATGGGCCGAGTTTGGGCTTCAATTTCCTGTGCGGACCTCTGACTCAGGCTACAGGAAATGACTTTTTATTATAAATGTATTTTTCTGTTACCATTATTCTTTCTTTCTCCATCAATCCCTCGTGTGTCGTCATGTCTCACTGAAATGTTAAAACACAAGCAGAGACATGATTGATGCACCGATCCAGATCTTCTCATTTCACTTCCATCCAGCACATGAACTTTTCTAGAACAAGCAGCGCCTGGAGCAGCTCAATTCCCAAACCTTCACGTCAGCACACATCAACAGAAGAGTTCTGGACTCCTGCAGAGCGAATCAATGGGAAACAGACAGGTGCTCTTGCAGAGCTGATGTAAAGAAGGGCAATTTAACACACAGCGGCAGCAAGCATCTGCTTTGAACCTGGTCTGTCTATAGCAGCCGACATCGGGCCTAAAGCAACGCAACCGTCCTGCAATATTAAGTCGCAATAATGCGCTGCAGTAAAAGCGTGGAAAGTGCAGTAAAAGCGTGGAGAGTGTCTAAATGCGGTTTACTTAACATAAAATGTGGAAGCAATTAAAATGTGTCATTTTGATGTTAAAAATGGATCATTCGGGTATGTTAAGGGCAGGATGCGGTTCAATTATGTACGCGCTTTGTCTTCGCTGACATCTGTTGCCTTGTTGAGGATAAAATAATAATCGCTCATGCATAAACAATAGCTGGGCGCATTCAGATTCAAATGAATTGTCTATATGAGAGCGCACAATGAGTACAGCTGGCAGGACACCTGAAAGCTACTGAAGAACAGGGTTAGAGTTGAACTCGGGTATTACCACTGATACCCCGACCATGAGCAAACAAGCAGTGGGTAAATGAATAACACAAACAGAAGCAGGGATATACTACAAGAGATGCACGTTGTAAAAAAACATAATTTACAACAAGAAACAATAAATGTCATTGTATGTGTTGGTTAGTAATTCTTATATTTTATGGTACGAAAGAGATTTAGGTGGGTTGGTATACAAACATAAAATGAAAAAAACATAAAACATCAAAAATGTTTTGAGTTACTGTAAAGTAAAATATCTGGTTATGAACTGTAAAATACACTGTAAAAATACCATCCAGACATATTTTTACATAAATGTACAGTAAATGTACAGTAAATGTACGGTTTGGATGGGACTGGAGAATGAAGGAGTATGTGGTGTAACTCATTACACGACACTCTGTGTGTAAATATTGGAGTTAGGGGCACTTCTGATATTTATGAAACCTGAAGCCTGCCTGACTCGCCTAAATAAAAGAGCAATGCTGCGCAAACACAAACAAGCTTTTAAATAAAGGAGAAGAGAATTACAGAGATCATATCACAGGGGAAGTCAAAATGAGAAAGCCCTTGTTATGAGGTTTGTTATGGGCTCTGTGATGTAATCATAAGTGGCAAGTAGATGTGAAGCGTGACTCACCCTTTAGCTATTAGGGTTCTCTAATTGCCACGGCATGATTAGAGTATTATCACAACACTGTGCGTGTATTTGAGAAGGCTGAAGTTAAACAAGAGGGGTCGTGGGGCATTTGGAAATTTGGACGCTGTCACAGGTCATACTAAGTGGTCATAGTCTCTGCCTTAGTCTCTGCAATAGTCTATCTCTCTCACTTTCTTTATTTTGTTGTATATAAAAAGCATTAACATAAACAAAAGAGGACTCACACACACACACACACACAACTCTCCCAAAATGTGAGACAAGTTTAGATCAGTGTACAAGCGTCAATCACAGCTCAGCACCGCTACTGTCAGTAATCTAAAGTAAATTCACACAATTATTCATTTAATTCAATAATTCAATTATTCATTCAATATGAAGGATATCTCTTTATGTCTACATGGGGGACATTATGTATGGTTGTGTCACTTTTTAAAAACGAGAGCGCAACGAGTCTTTTCATGCTATTCATCAGCAAAACACAAACACGAGACCTGCAGGGACACCGAAAAGTAAACAGTGCAATCATGCAATGAATCGCATTAGAGTGAGTTAAATGATCACTTAGCCGGTTTATCTACAGGCTTATCGCCACTTCATACTGCCGTTGACATTAATAGGAATCACTGAGGCTAAATGTGATGTGTTTGGCCACGGTCGAGCAGTTTGATCCACTCGTGATTCCTTCACTCCGATCTCTCTTGGGGGAGAGAGAAATCAAATTTGTACGGTATGTTGTGCGAGGTTCAGCGTTAGCGTCACACTTGGTCACGCTTGTGCTGGCAGAGGATATAGTATATAAAACTGACCTGCTCAAACCGAGCCTCATCCTCGCAGTTATCCAGCACACGCGAGAAGAAGGAGAGACCTACGGGAGAAAAACAAGGTCAAAGGTCAAAGATGCGGTTTAGCAAAGCAACAAATCAGCCATCTGCATCAGCAAGGTTATTTTAGTCCGAATAAATCATAATAACAGTGCCATTTATATAACAGAAATCATACTGCAGCTGGTGTAGTTTTTAAAAAAAAGCTTCTTTTAATGGTTAAACCGATTTTTGTAGGCATATAAGCTCACCATCAGTCTGCATACACCAAATATCTTTCATTTTATCATACCTATTATATATGATATCTTATATATTATATCTTTTACATACATTACAACACAATGTATAATATGCAAACCACTGAGGAGCTATGAGGCTGCATTTGAAATAGTACATTTCCCTGTTGGCACAGAAGGGTTAAACAACAATGGCTATGAAGCCCACAGATCACCACACAGACATTATATGTTTTACCAGTAGAAGCGTCTATTATAAACCAGCGGTCCAGTTGTTTTACAGAAGGTTGGAGTTGATCCTACATGTCAGGGATATTAAAGGCCCCTTTGCATTTACTCTGACCAAGGGTCTATAAATAACATCAAAATATAATAACAGCTTGTTAAGAACATAATGTTGTGTTCAAAGTAAACATTAACTGTCAACAGAACTGTTTACAGACCAACTCACGCACACATACACATAAACCCAGTGATAATTAATTTCAAAGAATGGTTTTGGACCGAGGCAAAGTTATCCCCAAATGCTCAATAAATCATATGTTATGGCCCCTAAAACCAGCTAAAATAAACTCGCAATACAATATAAGGTTGCTTGTTATTGTTTAATGTGATATCTATAAGGTTCACAACCACGTATTTTGTCAATATATGTCGCTAACCAATCACATAAGTAAATAATCATGTGTATAAAATGATGAAAGGTTAGCTTGAAATCCAAAATACAGTAACTCTCTGGTGATAAAACAAGCAGCAGATGTTTCCTCTCCGCTGTTGTTTACAGTGGATTAGAACACAGTAAATAAATACATCACAGACTTCAGCTGCAACTGCAGAACATGGACACATCAAAGTAGAAGAACAATGACAATACACAATAATGTCAGGCGGAGGATTCTGTGACTAGTTAAGTACATTATACATATTAAAGCCT
>JAZGTI010021395.1:0-10182 GCA_036877585.1 Botia kubotai | reverse complement strand
TCCCCTCAGTGGCACAGTGTACGCTTGATAAATCTAGTTATTTCCTGTGAGTTTTAAACTCCCAGATCTCCACCTTTATACAGTTTCACTTTAAAAGTGAATCTGTTCCTCTTCCAACGAAGTGTGTTCATTTGAATGTATATTCACAGAATACAGTGACATTGAGGTGCGTTTTCTCTGAAGTCCTCATTTTATCTGCAGTTACAATAATCTTCTGTTGTACTTGTGTAATTCAATATACATGATGACGCCGGAACAGTGTGACACACACACACAATACAATTTGGGTCTGAAGAAAAAGACACTCGCATATTCAAACGGATGGAACAGAAAACAGTATTTCACATCAGGTGGTAAATTTCAAGATATTATATTACCTTAATTAAGTGCAAAAGGCTTTTGTTCATTACATCCCTGGCTTTCTTATCTTGCTGTCTAGTCTTGCTGCTTGCATACATGGACACTTTAAAGAGGTCATGGTGAGATTGTCCTCTGTAGGTCTCCACATTCACATATATGTCATTATACTCTTCTGCACCTTGCACCGTACAACGCAGCTCAAAGTATATTTGCAATGGATAATGTAAATAGAAAACTATGAAACACATAAAAACGTTGATGCTCCTTTTCTTGTTTAACAAGATGTCGTCACATATTTGATTTGACTGTAAATAAAAACAGGGCTTTATAATGAAAATCATTCATCAACAAGGACAAAATGAGGACAATCCTCACACAATGCAGTAAAAAAATAAAATTAAAACGTAGCTTTCCAAGTCTTCACTCGACCAACAGCGTTAAAAGGACCTTAAAGAAATCAGCCCATTTTTTTCAGTACAGCAAAGATTTTAGCGAGAAAACCAAGACAGATCCTATTGTGTACACCACTCGTAAATGTTTTCATACTATGAAACATTTACCATTTTGCGGTAATAAAAAAGTTTGGGGGGGGGAATGACTATATCGCTAAGAAGAGCGGTCGTCATGTGGACTTCCGTCTGAGTTCTCAGTTTCTCCTTCTGATATGACCTGCATTGGGGCTGTGTAGAGCCGACTGCGCGTACTGTAGCGACTGCTGTTTGCCGCAGGTGGAACTCTAGAACGTCCCTGTCTGGAGGCTGCTGACATGGTCAATGTTTTGGGGGAAAATCCCTCCGTGTTGGCCTTTGGCAGCAGACCTGGAAGTGTATCACCACTGCTTGTGGAATCCTGTGGGGGTAAAAGGGGCTCTTCTGGTTGTCTTGTAGCTTCTAACTGCAGCTCTCCTTGGGATTTGGGTGCGATGGGACTCTTCAGGATCTCTGTTGCAGACATACGGTAACTGGAGTCTGAGCGACTACCCTTCTTTAGCAGCAGGAGTTTGAACTCCTCGCTGGATGTGCTGGACTTTTTGGCACACCTGTAGATGGGTCCTGAGGCTCTCTGGGAGATGCTTGGAGGGGCTGGGGCTGCAGGTGTAACCGGGCACACAGTAGGATTACTCACAGGAGCTACTGCAGGTACTACACCAGGCCGACTTTTTACGCTCAGCTCTCCCGAATCTTTACGCCCAAGCACTTTCCGTTTAGATCTGAAATAATTGGAGGGACAGGGAATTTGTATCATATACTTTGCAGCTTTAACATTTTTCATAAAAAACAAACCAGTTACTGAGCAAGTACATTACAAATCTGCAACGGTAAGCTTACAACAATATAATAATAATACTATAATAATATTTGAACTTTATCTGACTAAAGTAACCTGCAATTTTATGTTTTAGAGATGGCGATAGAGAGGCAAAAGTTACAGACTGCAGCTTGAAAAATGCATGTCAGAGACCATGCAAAGTAAATATTAGCATCAAAACCTCAAAACACAGAGAATAAGACTAAACAATAAAGCAACAAGGCTTACCTGTGTATCATTGCAAACAGATCTTCAGTCGTGCGAAGTTTGTTGGGGGACGGGAAAACATTTTCATCATCAGGTTTAGAGTCATCAGTTAAAGGAGAGGATGAATTATCACTGGGAGTCGATTCTATTATGGGAAAAGGCATTTAAGCATCAAGCTTAACAATTTTAGGTTGTAAGAATGTTTTCCTAACGTTTCCATTAAGAAACGAAAAGTAAAAAAATGCTATTTTAAAAGTTCTTAAGAATGTTCAAAAAGTCCAGACACGTTTTTAGAACATTAACTTAACATTAGCACTTGGTTACTGGAATGTTATTTAAACATTTCTATAATTCTGTATCATTTTTGTAATGTTCCACTTACAACAAACGTTAATAAAGCTTTACTACCGTTACTGCAAGAACGTTTCTGATAACCTTGAGACAACGTTCCCTATTAGCTGGGAAGTACAATTATGCATGCAAAAGCATTAATATACAATGTGAAACTAGTCTAGTAAGAAATATGTGTATCAACAATTAGAGCGACAACAGAATTAGTATTTTAATTGGAGTTTCTACTTTGTAAGACGGGTGAAACATTAGATTTTCAGTTACCCTTGCTGAAGTAGTCCTCTGTGTCTGGGGTTGACTCGTCCTCTCTTATCTCCTGTGAGGCACTTCTGGTTGCGACACCTGATGTCCCATAATCCTCCTCTCTGCCTAGCACATCGCTGATTGTGTAAGTGTGCGACGCCTCTCGAGTTGAAACAGGCACTTTGTCAGGACTGTTGCACAGTGCAAAATTGCTTCTCTGGATCTCACTGTAAGCTGGGGGTGGCATTGTGCTGGCCAGACACACAGGCTCTGCTGAAGGGTCTGGCTGTGAACGGTTTTGTTTAAGTCTCCCTGGTGACGATGCCAGCTGCTCATATGGGCACCTTCTGTCTTGTACTTGCTGAGAGCTGTGCATCTCAGTACCTTGAAATGATCTTGTTGAAGGGTCATCTTTGTCAGGTTTAGGACCTACAGGTTTTCTAAAAGCAGTCATTGCCCAGTAAGTACCAGGACCAAGCCTCTCTTGTCTTACTCTTACCTCCTCAACAACGTTATCCACCAGTGGAACCTGTGGCTCACAGATCTGCACTGCAGGGGGTTTGTAGGCTGGTGGTTTCCTGTTGTGCTTGTTGCCAGAGGACGGAGAATTAGTTACCACTGTGGGACACTTGGGGCGTGTTGCTGGATTTACACTGGCATGATCATACCCTTGGTTCCCTTCAGGTTGTCTACAACTAGATCGCAGTTGCACTGATCTAAGAACAGTTGGAGTAATGGCCAAATGGGTTGAGCTGGAGGCTGTGCATGGCGCACTCTCTGTGGTACATGCTGCAGCACCTGTGCAAGCTTCTGCAGCAGCACGAGCTTGTGCAGCAGCAGCTGCAAAGCGTGCTTCTGCAGCAGCAGCTGCAGCTATGGCAGCTTTCTGCTTATTTTGGTGGAGGATGAGCATCTGATTTCTATGAGAAAAGTGTTTGCTGTGAAGAGCACTTAGGTCAAGGTGACTAGGAGGTACAGCCTGGAAGTTAGTTTCTCTCCTGGAGGATACGCCTGTGTCTCTGACTGAAAACTGTGGCTGTTGCAAGGAACATAGAGAGGACTTCCTTTCTGGGACTTTGGGTTTCCTCTTGCCACAGTTTGGAGACAGAGGACCTGGGAAGAAAGCAGAGGGGACGGAAGATGTTGGTGTCTCAGACTGGCTGGAATATCCACTGGAAGGGGACGCCAAGCTTGCCAGCTTTTCAGGGGAACCCATCTTGATGTCATTTTCAGGTGGAGGAAGAGTTGGGGAAGTAGGTCTAGACCTGGGTGGACAGGCTTGCATTTCTACACTTTCTGATGACTTGATGCATTCAATAACAGTTATACATGTAGCAGCACTAGAGTCGGACACAGACCTGTATGGGTCATTTGATTTCAAGTCATTGTGGAGCCAGAGGTCTGCATAGTCTGCTTGCACGGCACCATCATCCTTGAAGGAATGTGTGTCAGAGGAACTAAATGGAGAGGAGCAGTCAAGTATATCCCTGACATTGTCCACTCCCCATGCACCAAGTGACTCAAGACCTGCAGTCTCAAGGTTCCCTGTGGAACCAGCCAAGTCCAGCTGCAAGTTCATCTCCCTGGAAGACAAGGGCAGTGGTAGCTCGCTAGTAATCTTTGGTTCATCCTGCTCTAAGACGTTCACACCACTGTTTGTTTCCTTTAATGAAGAGCTACGTTTTGGTGGGGGTGGCTTGGCCTTTGGTTTTTTTAGGGAGAGACATGGTCTCCCTAATGTCCTGGTGGATCTATATTCTGACTGAGGGTATTCCCCCATGCCAGGTGCTATGTTCCCATTTGGGCCACAGTCGGGGTCAATGGCTGCATAGTTGTAGTAGCTTTTGCTACCCTTAAGACCACAATCAAAGTGCATGGATGAATAGAATTCTTCAGTGTCAACAATATAGTGTGTCTCTGATATTCCAGCGGATGGTTGCTCACTGGAGCTCTCATACGTTTCCCCACTGGAATAACTGGGACAGCTGACACCACTCTCATCCTCTCTGGAATGCTTTGGGCTGAAGTCTTGGGGGCAGGACTGATCCTGCTGGTCCTGGTTGCAGTTCCACTCACCATCACTAGCAGTACTGACCCCTGCATCATCCATCTGATCAGTAGCTGAAGAGGTAAAAGAATTGGATCTCTGGCCCTGTCCTTGTGGCTTGTCTATGCAATAGGGAGTAATTATAAAGCCAGTGGCGTCATCTATTACATGGGATCCAGTATTGAGGGAAAGTTCAGAATCACAGTGTGAAGATCCAGTCAGGGGAGGTGAGGCAGCAGGCGGAATAGTCTCAGAAGTCTGCGATGGGCATGTGGAGCTGCTTCCGCTCCAGTTGCCACTTGAGGACTGGTGGTCTTCTTTATGGTCGATCTGGCTACCAAGCATCCCTGTAGTAGAGGCAGAGTGGATGGGGCTGCTAAAAGTATCTGAACTGGAGGAAATCTCACAGCTTCCCATGTCAACTTTACGTGGAAACCTGGATCTGCCTCTCTCGATCCATGTGTGGTCGGGGCTCCCAGAGTGCTGCATATGCTTGAGACTCCCAAATTGAAGCTCTGGCATGGCCTGGTCATCAGTACTCTCCTCTTCATCCTTAGGAATTCTCTGTCCTGGACCTGGCAGGAAGTCCTCTGTCTCATAAGGAGAGAGCTCCTCGTCTTCCTCATCATCATCATCCTCATCACTGTCATCTTGGTCCTCATCCAAAAGCCTGCCACCCTCACGGGGTAAACTTCTAGAACGGACACGTGTAGATGATGCTGCGGCATACACAGTATCAGAGCGATCCGGCAGCGAAGTAATGTTTCCAGTGGAGTGTGAAAGAGAAGCTGGAATTCCTTGACCTCTCTGGGCACGGATACGCCTCCGGGATGGAGCAGCAATCAGGAAGTCATCTGTCTGACAGCCGGAGTCCCTGGTATGCAACACTCGCCCACTCAGAGACAGATCCTCATCCCACAGTGATTTGTGTGGGTTGGCATGGATGATCACTGTTCTCTCTCTAGCCACAGGTGATTCATCAGAGTCTACAGGTAAATCAGAAAAAGAATACGTTCCCAATAATACTTCCTATTTGAAATGAAAGACAAGGTTTCTCTAAAGTTACAAAAGTTGGCTTTTATAATTATTGGACTTTACAGCTGTTCGTCAGGCTTTATCTTTGAAAGGAAAGTACCAGATGACCGTACCCATGTCTTGCTGAACCCGTTTGGGGATACCAGTGATGGTTTTTCGCCTTCTGAGTTTCCGTCGCCTCTGTAGAACTGACTGTGAGTGAACAAGCGAGCAACGAGCACTGGCGTCCCTGTCAAACCCAACGCCTGTAAAAGATGAAGAGAATAACTCGCTTTTCAAAGCCTTAAACTCATTTCTTTCACTGAAACTAGCATATGATCTGCTGCTATTTGTAGTTGGTATTTTGTAAGCATGGATAGAATCTGGTGCTTTACCTGATACATTAATAGGAATGATACAGGACGAAATCACTTCAGACTTCTTCGTTCGCTCTTCTGGTGTGGGAAGAGGAAGAGCTTTGCGCCAGTTGGTTTGTTTGTCCAGGGTTGTAGGGGCATTGGGAACGGGACACTTAGGCCTGTGGCTCAACACTGGCTTTTCTCCATCTGTTTCTGTGTTGGTACCAGCCTGATATGGGATGATGTTAGTCATTCATAATCAGACTGATGAAGATCACACAGAATATAAACACAAACCTAAATATACTGTGGCACAACACATTTTAGGAATACTTCGGATACAAATAAAAATCAGCAAAAACGTTTAAGAATGACTGCAGGGAATCTGTCATCTACATAAATACACATAAATGTATGTATTGCCAAATGCAGAAAATCCTGTTTTGTGTTTACACATGTGGTATGGTTGAGGCAAAATGCAGGGAAGAAAGAAGGATGAAGACAAAGCAGACAAAAAAGACAATGCGTTTGGATCTATGCCAAAAGATGCTTCTTTAAAACAAGGAACGAATCATATGTAAATGTATATAAAACATTTACAAAACGTTTGTTTTTAGGTTGAGAGAGATATGATGCAGCTTTATGTATCAACAAAAGCAGCTGATGTGGAGTACATACACATTGGTTATGCAACTCTCCCTTTTTATAAACATTTGAAAGTTATTACAGTGGATTTACTTTATTAAAAGTAAGGATATACTGGCTTGTGAATGCAAAAAGGCATCATAAAGATACAGCAGAATAATATGACATATGTCAGACATGATCTCACCATAATTAAAGATATCTAAGGAAGGTTTTGCTCTAAATAATCATGTTAGAACAGGAAGGTAAATCGGAAAATGTTAGTAAAGACTCAGATTATAGGCATGTGCATCTGATATTATTAATAAACAGATTTGAAGGGAAAATACCTTTCTAATCCAGGGTATGAAGCTACAACACTGAATAGGGGATGAGGAACGGAAGCGCTGGGACTAAAACACAACAAATTGACAACACAGGACTAAATGAAAATGAGGGACCAACAAAAAATAAGGGAACTGATGTCAAATTAAACATGTGATGTCATGATGACATGAATACAGGGATGACACACTCACAGGAAATGAAACAACAAACACCACAACTTCCTTTTGGAAGCTGGTATTAGACCATGGGCAGTTTTTGTGAACAAACTTAGCAACACAACGTCTTTACTTCATAGACATGCAAATACAGTCTGACACACACACTGAAATAAAAAGTTTTAGTTTAGATGAAGACATTTTCTGAATTTGATAACTCAAATTCAGTTATGGTGGAATTGCTTCAATCTGGTATCCAACCAATACTTCAATCCTGTACTTTAGAAAACATACTCCTACAGCCATGTTAAGATGACATCTTTACCTTTTTGAGGACTGGTTTAAACCCAGTCTCCTTGACTGGCCTCTCCTGCAGCAATGAGATGCAAGGAACAAAACAGATATAATACCCATAATACCTATCAGCCAATTAAACTGTATGTTACAGATGCATGTTCAAAACGCCACAATTAAAAAAAGCAGCTGTACATTTAAAAACTTCATGAAATCAAACATTTTTGTTTGTCTTTTAATCCATGTTGCACTGGCTTTGAGGCTATTTGTATTTTTAGCGACTTATAAACATACACCAGCAGATATAAAGTGTTTAAACATTATTAAAAATAAATCAAAATAAATTAAAAATACTGATGACTCATCCTGCACTACACAGATCTTTATCCAATCAAATGCTCTCTAGAGTGAGAATGTCCCTCCCCCTAGCTGACCGCCAAGTATCATGATTCAGGACTGTGACATACATTTTCAATTAAAAACAGAAAAGAAAACTGCATTTATCATTTATAATTTCCTGAGGTCTTTCGCTTCTGTGCGTGTCACCTCATTCAACAGAAACACAATAAACGTGAAAGTCAAAATATTACAAAAATAACAGATACTTAAAATCTAAAAATGTTTAAAACGAAGGAAGAAATGCAATGGGATGGTTACAGATGACGTTTGACTTCACACAGAATAAACAAACCTTTACCTTTAACAAACAAACCTTTAATAAAAAAAGTCTTTACCTTCTTCTGGACAGTCTGCACAACACTCTCTCTAATGCTCCTCTCCTGGTGTGCATGACAGGAGAAAGCGTGCTAGCTTAGGTCACAAGTATTTCACACATGTACCTCTGACAAACCAGTATTAATGCTCCAGATTAAAACTGAACATTTAGTCATTTTAAGGTGTTGTGTGTCATGGCGGTGGTTCTTAACTGGTGGGTCATGACCCAGTAATGGCTCGCAGGTCTGGGACAGGACAAAATAAAGAACTCTAAAAGCAAATAACGAAATGCAACGAAATGCACATAAGCTAAGACCTACCAATGTCTTCCATTTATTTAACCTTTAACAGTTGACTCAGACTGTTTATGCCTGTAAATTAATCTGTGCCTTGGGAAAGGCTAGAACAGACAGATGCCAACATGGCTGTGTGACATCATGACATGACGTCATAATAACCCAGACTACGTAAGTTCACTAGCCATTATGTTTAATGTGGTTTGCATCGACCAGAGATTTAGCCTTTGTAACGTTGGCAATTCTCACATGCACTAAACGGGCATTAAAGTTTTCGGCCTTACCAGACGCGAGTGTCGGCCACCCTGTGCGCGCCTTCTGAGTTTGTGATTGGACGGGAGGGTTGGCATGGGCGGGGCCACAGATATTGATATGGTAACTCGACTGCGCTCTCTGCTGGTTGAACGCAGGCGTTGCTGCTGGTCTGCAGCACACACACAAACACACATATAAACACTTAATTTCACTTTGCTTTTATTTCAGTCTAAACCACATTATGAATTATAACAGCTATCACACCACTTACAGACTGATAAATGCGGGCAAAAAATGTTTAATCTGTAACAGGCCTCTAACGGATTTGTTGCATCAATGTTTTGGTCACATTTTATGTGTAACTGATGAGAGTAACATTGATTTGAAGGGCAACATAAATTATGCTTTAATGGTTTTTTTATTGAGCGTGAGGCAATTCCGGATCAAAACACAAGGGGGCAGTGTGAGTCAGACTTCAACAACATTAATACAGCTACAGCTGCTGTTATCACTTCAAAGTAATACATGTAATTTTTGTGTATTAAAATTAATAATATACAATTATAAATATACATGACAATGCAATAGCTGATCTACTCTGATCCGTCATCTCATGATATGTCCTAATCTATTCCCATAAATGTTCCGGGGTAAATCACTGCACCCCAGGGGGAATTTGGTTGTGACTGCTGCGATTTATAAAACAATAAAAAAACGGCCATTTTGAGCTCACTGTGGTTCAGAACTAAAGGTCTGGTCCAGGAGACACTCCGTACCTCTGTGCGACGCCCGCAGGTTGAGCTTGGCGTGTCGGTGAAGCTCCTCCAGGCATGCTGGCCGTGTGGAAGTGTGGAAGAAGTTGTGCTGCAGATTCCACGGAGCCCGATAGTGGGAAGTGAATTTACTCTCATTGTCCAGATCGGATACGGCTGAACACACAGAGAAACAGAAGTCAAGGTCATCAACCTGGCATGCTCTAAACATCCTGGAATTTTCCTGGTTAAACAATCCTGAAGGAATGTGTCTGAGATTCCTGTCATAATTCGGAGTAATTCTTACCCAGCTAACAACTTAAATTGTAAGAACGTTCCCCCAATGTTTTCATTAAGCAACAAAAACAATTGAAAATGTTATTTAAGTTATAGGAACATTGTATTGTAACGTTATTGCTTGGTGCATTATTCAAACTTTATTTCTGTAACGTTTCTAAAACGTTCCACTAACAACTTGAGAATATCGTTTTTGATTTATATAATATATAATCGCTAAAACATTCTACAAACATGACTGCAAGAACATTTTTTATAACTCTGAGAGAACTTTACAATAACGTTGTCCAATGTTCTGAGAACATTTCCTGATAGCTGGTTAAGGGATTCTTAGTTCATTCTCCTGAATATTGTGTCTACTTGTATTGTTTCATTTAAAACTGTCTTACTATTGAAGAGTTAAGAGGAAATCAGTTCAGCTGCAGGAGATGCTCTTTATAATTTATGTACTGAATGAATATTTTTGACGAGGTAATTAAAATTGATAAATGTATTAAATTTATAAGAAGTTAATTAAAATTCATGAATTGGAATCACACTGATAAATTTCGGGGGAAA
>JAZGTI010021394.1:0-10183 GCA_036877585.1 Botia kubotai | reverse complement strand
TTGACTGTGATTGTGTAGCTCAGGTGTTGTGAGGTTAAACTGGAGTCAGGGTTTCTGTGGTGTTGATGTGGGCTGTGCTGTTGGATTAGACCTGTCAGCATAACCGCAGAGACTCTAATCCAACTACAGACTTTCTAATGGGATTATACAGGAGTCATTCATTTTATAGTTGTCTGAAGAGAACTTTACCCAGAATGCAAAGGACTTGCCATTCACAAACTCACACTCTCTCATGTACATGCACACACACACCAGTCTTTTGGGAGCTACTAAAAACTGTAACAATTAACACTAATTTATTCACTGTTCATGCACCGCTTGCTGTCTAATTTAGTTCTCACACTTCTTTTGTCTGCTCTCTCTCTCTCTCTCTCCATCTTTCCTCCTCCTCTCTTTCTCTCCATTTCTTTACTTTTTAATCCATAATGAACGGTCTCTTATTAATCATCTCTCACTGACTCCCTCACTAACACTATTATATGCTGCTGTGGTTTCCTCCGGGTTTCACCTCCTGTTTGCGACTGCGGTCTCATCATTCTAATTTCGGCTGAAAGTTGTTTTTCATTTCAGTATTTTCATCTAGATTTCTAAAGTTTCATTAGAAAATCATGTGGAATATTTATCTAAGATGTGCTCAATTCAGCACTAAGGTACAAATTTATGTTTTTTGGATGTTGCCTTTATGTGCCACTAAACACTGGAAATATAGAGGAAAATATGACACGTCAAGGACATGAACATTGTAAATTAATCCATAACTGTCAGCGATGATGTAGACAGTGACCGTCGTTTTAAACGGTTTTTATACTGTTGTTTTACGCAGTAGTTGCGGTTCTGCAGCTGTGGGTCTCTGAAGGTCACGTCTCATCTGAGCGTTTGCGTTCGTGAGTTGAAGCCGTTTCGATAATGTGGTTTGTGTCGACATGAGATTTGCAAATGCTGCGGTGAAGTTTAATGGTTAATTTTATATAAGAACCATGAGAATCAGTGCCGATGTGATGTTCTGGTTCTGAGGAAATTCTGGACATCTGGTGGTCTGAGTGTCAGTTCTGCTTGTGAATCTGAGTGAGGGGAATCTGTCGCAGTCTTTACAAACTGCTCAAGACTCTGATGTTTCTGTTTCCAGATCATTTAACAAACCGCATCATTTTGTTCTGCACGTACACTTTAATCTTGTATTGCTCTGTTTTACTACTATTTGATGCATTTAATTGCATTTGTTCAGCTGGTAACACTGCGGTCGTGGGTTTGATTCCCAAAATGTATAACTTGAATGTATTGTAAGTCGCTTTGGATAAATGTAAATGTTCTTTGGATCTGCCAGATGCATAAAGGTGACGTATCTGTTCGATAAATAAATGTATGTTAAGTTCTTCTGTTCTTCAGCAAGACACTAAATCTCTGTTTCTCGTTGCAGCAGGACCTGCAGTCCGACCTTACAGCTGTTTTTTGTTTATGTTAACCAGTAAGTAACACAAACCTTGTCTTTCTTTTTCTTCCTCTCGTTCCTTATGCTCTCCCTGCGTTTGGTGGGTCCCCAGAACACACTCAAGGTAAGACCATGAACACTGTAACTATATTTATATAACTGTACTTTTGTTTTGAGTGTTCACCCGAAACACTTTAGAGGATTAAAATGTGGAGCTCTTAGTAATGCATGAGATTGAGAGAAATAAAGTTTTGATGAGGAGAGTGAAAGATGATGTCGAGAAAGAGAGAGAGAGAGAGTGAATGTGTGTGTGTGTGTGTAAAAGAGAGAGAGAGAGTGTGTGTGATGAATATAGAATTTTGGAACATTGGATTCTGTTTCTGTCCACTTGAAATGTCCCATATGCGTTCCTGCTGATGTCATCCTGCAGTAATCCAACCCCCACACACACACACGCATGCCTGCGGCACTACACGATCTATCCACATTCACACACACACACACACACAAACCTCTTCCTAGAAATGTACAGTAAGTATTTACACCCAGTACATTTGTAAATGAACACATGCTATACATATATACATGAATACATTGTGTTTGGGGGGAAGAAACAGGGCAGCAGGCTGTTGGGTATTTTCTGAGTTCTGCAGGTTCATGGATTATAGAGAGAATTGGGTAAAATAGGTTTGTCACAACAGCATGTCACTGGATTACCTGTGTGTGTGTTTGTGTGTGTGTGTGTGTGTGTGTTTGTGTGTGTGAGCTTCATCTCAAACAATGTGTTGCCAGTACTGTTAGCTTTAGCTTAGCACAGTCCTCCTGCTAGGTATAAAAAGCTGTGACAATTGATTTTATAAAGTTATTCTGCAGTTATTCTTCATAATAGTAAGTATAATAGTTTAAACAAGGTGTGTTCACAAATTTCAAATAAATGATTCATAAATTACAGAATTACTTCCTAAATCTAGAACTGACTGTAAATGTGATATTGTGTCAGTACATAAGATAGCGCTGTACAGACAGGTAATACGGTAGATTTGTTGTGTGTTATCAGATCTGTCTGATGCTTCTGAGACACTTACAATATGAGAGCTGCATTTTCATTTCCTCTGACATAGTGTGTGTGAGGAAGGTGTGTGTGTGTGTGAGAGAGATAGAGAGAGAGAGAGAGATTCTTGGTTCCTTTGTCTTACAATTGACTCATAAATGAAAATCTCCACCTGGTGGCTGATCAGAGTATTTTTTTTGTCTTTCGGGTGTGTTTGTGTGTGCACACTAGCTGTTGTACACTACACAAAACACAGCCACCAGTTAGTTCACACTTGAAAGTGTTTGTCAATAAACAATTCATCTTTCTATTCCAATGTGTGTTAGTGTGTTAGAATTGATCTGGTTTAGTAGGTGATGACCTATTTACAGCAGTGTGTGTGTGTGTTGTGTGCTGTGTTGTGTGTGTGCTGTGTGTGTGCTGTGTGTGTGCTGTGTGTGTGCTGTGTGTGTGCTGTGTGTGTGCTGTGTTGTGTGCTGTGTTGTGTGCTGTGTGTGTGCTGTGTGTGTGCTGTGTGTGTGCTGTGTGTGTGCTGTGTGTGTGCTGTGTGTGTTTGTGTTTGTTTGCTGTGTGTGTGCTTGTTTGCTGTGTGTGTGTGTGTGTGTGGGGGGGGGAGATTTACGCATCATCTGTCCTCTGGTTGTTGCTGGTTTTGGAGGGTGTGGCTCATAAATCTGTGAACAAAACCAGCTGGAATGTAAATCAATACTTTGATCTCATTGGACGAATATTCTCCTGAGAGTCAGATAGACTAATCTGCTTCAGTCATCACACTTACTAGCAGAGCTGCACGGCAACACTTCGGCCAATCAGATGGGCAGGAGCAGCTAACAGGGGTGTGTTTTCACCAATCAGGTAATGATGTAGCTGTTGCAGTGTGTGTCAGGGGCCAATCAGAGCTCTTGGTTGATGTGACTGGTCAGTGAGTCTCTCTGCAGGGGCTGTTTAATTCCAATCCAATCTGCTTTAGTCTCATTACCTAAAAGTCTTATTATGGGATTTACATAGATTTGATTCTTTCATGGACAAAGTAGCTTCTTACTCTTCACAGGCACAAATATTTCCTGTCCATTATATTTGTTTATATATTATACAGTGTTTCTTGTTGTTTTATTAGTTTTTACACAGCTTTATCTTGTCGGTTAATGTACGTTTTGTTGTGTCTTTCGTTATCCAGATTGTGTGCGTGTAAATATATATGTTAATATGGTTTATATAGTCATGAGTTTAAATACGCCTTACAGAATCTGCAGAATGTTAAAATAATTAAAAACAAGGCATCATTCTTTTTGTTTGTTTGCTTTTGTTTGTTTAATACTGTCCTGAAATGCGATTTAACATAACAGCTGTTTACATATAGTCCACAACACACAATAATAACTGAATTTACAAACACAGCTCAGTTCAAAAGTTTACACACGCGTGATTTCTCACACTATGATTATTACCTGGGTGATCTGTGGCGACTGTTTCTGTTTTGTGATGGTTGCTTATAAGTTGTTAAACTGTACACTTTTATTTAGTAATGTCCTTCAGAAGCTACAGAAGATGTTTCCCAGAGGACAAAATAATTTACGGAGAGTTTGTGTGTGTTATTTCGACTGTGTTTAGGTGATCAGTGAAGTGTAGGAAGATTGTCTGTAGTCTGTGTGTATTAAGGATGTGATGTCAGAAGCTCTTTTTCTTCGATGTCAGATTGTTTGTTGAGTCTGTAGATGGTCAGTGGTTTTCCTTGTCTGTGGTCAGTCAGCATAGTTAGATAATCAACCCGATTAATTAAGTGCTAGTCAATTATTCATCAATTTAAACGTTTTATTTGGTTTACTGTGCTTGATTCGAATTATGAAACCAACTGACAGCTATCTCTCTCTCTCTTAATTTCACTCTCTCACTTTCCCTCTCTCTCTTATTTTCTCTCACACCCTCTCTCTCTCTTAATTTCACTCTCCCCCTCTCTCTCAATTTCTCTCTCTTCCACACCCCCCTTCTCTTGTTTTCTCTCATTTGACAGATGAAACCCCTTCTATGTAAAAAAAAAGGATTTTCTGATTTGCTGTTTAATGTTTCTTCTGGATTTTGAGGGGAAAGTGAATTAGAGGTGACTGAATGTGAGTACAGCTGTCAGATCTAAACCCAATCCAAATGAGAGTTTAAGATATTCAGACTGTTTAGAGGTTATGATGACCGGGATTCTGTCATGTGGTTTTACTGCGTTTCACTTTGTCTACTGTGGTTAAAGCTTCTCTGATGAGTAATACAATGTTTATAAATTATGGTCATGGTTTCTTGAAAACTGTATCGTCTCTATCCCCCAATGTCCCATTTCTGTCAGATCAATCGTGTAACTAAAACAATTGAGAATAAAATCCTCACAGAGATTCATCTCGCTGCAGACCTCAGGGGTGGCTGTGTTGGTTTGAAGTCATCTGCTTGCCTAATATTAACACACAACAGAATTATTTTCCTTCTGATTGAAACAACACAGTGTTTCATCTGACACATCTTGGTTCCTTTCCAGGTGCAATTAGAATATGTGAAAGATACAGAGAAGACAGCCAGGACTGAAAACAGAGTTTGTTGAATCAGTGAGCTGTTAAGAGTCATGTTGGGCGTATCAGAGGCAGATTTGCAGGAAAGATACTGTAGATCCTCTTAGAGTCTCTCTCTGAATGAGGAGAAAAGCAGCTTGTTGGAGAAAGCCGAAAAACATGAATTTCCTGTGGAAGTGTGTGTGTGTGTGTGTTCTGCTGTGGAAGCAGACACACAAACTAGTTCAAAGTGTGTGCGTGTGTGTCTTTACTACACAGCTGAGGATGCATTAGTGTGTTGTGGACAGCAGAGGGAGTCACACACACACACACACACACACACAGACACACACACAATATGATGCATATATATTAGGTCTTTCTCTCCTATTGTTCCACCTTTACCCGCAGTAGGCCTACATTTCCAAGGTCCATAGACAACCTTTAATACTAGTCATTTAAAGCATTGTTGTCATGTGACATGATGACCTCTGAAACAGGAAGTGATTGGATGGTAAAGACTGATCTCTATCTATCAGGTGTTTGGATGGCAGATTGAGTGAGCGAGTTTCAGAGGTCCAGCAGGTTTTCACATTCTGATGCGTTTCAGGCGTTTTGCCGATGAATTGAGATGCTGTGTTTTTATATCACACATTTTCTGTCAGGTGTAGCTGGAAGACACTGCAGGGTGTTGCAGCATCTGTTGTCTCCCAACAGGCGTGTTTCTGTGGGGGAGGTGACCACAGTAATGCTGCTGTAGAGACACATGACCAGTGAATGAACAGACCTGCTCTCCAGCGTGTGTGTGTCAGGGAGACTCGTTGTGATTCCTCATTATTCTGTCATATTAATGATTCCCTTTTAACGTTAATATTAATGAGCTCATGATTAAACACACTCACACTTTCATAGCTTGTTAAATGAATTGTCCTTAGACTAGTTCTCTCTCCGAGCAAAATGGGGTCTCAGAAAAGCCCCCTCCTACGTTAATGCGGTTTCCGTGGCAACAGGCGTGCTCTGTGCAGCAGGTTCTGCCGCTGCCTGACAACATCACCCCTCCCCCTCTATTCTTCTCTCTCTCCAGCACATACATGCATGTATACATGCCTTATGTTTCTCTTAAATCTATTTTAGATTAGATTAGAATAATCAGATTAACGTGCTGCTTTACACACTCAATTTGTCTTTTAAATGTATAGCTGCATGTATACTGCAAAAATGAATGAATGTGTAAACTAAATATTTTGTGTAAAGATTAGAGTGCGGAGCGTTGACTATATAGATGTAGTAAGTGAAACACATGCACAGCCCCACCCTTGATGATATCACACACTCTCCAATCACTCCCTCTGCTGTCCACAACACACCAATGCATCCTCAGCTGTGTGGTTAAGACACACACACACACACACACACACACACACGGGTCAGTAAAGCTTCTAGTTAATGAATATGTCAGTTAAAAGTTGTTGTGTTACAGTGCACAGAAAACCCCTCACAAAAGCACATTTTTATCACACACTCAGAATTTCTTTGAACAGTTGTTTGTTTATTTCCTGACCAGTGATTTGTAGTTAAGACCAAAGCCGAATATTTTGTCATTTTAAACTCGGCTCATTTGTTTTGCCCATGAGCGTATGTGTGTATTTTTTACTATCATACGGTCTTTCATCTAAGAACACAGTTTTTATCTCACTGTGGCCTATTTTGCCGTGCCCTCATATTTCTGCTCAGTGCTGGAGATTATGATTATTAATATTTGAAATCGGTTTGGGGAGTGGAGATGAGAAAGGAGAGAAACAGCAAAGCGTAATCCCGGGATTAGACACAACAGCATCAATGCAAACGTCATCTTTGTTACCCTCACACACAGACCTTCAGACATCATGCAGTTACATTTTACAAGAGATCAGATCAATATAGATAGACATGTCCCACTTCTTTATCTCTCTCTCTCTCTCTCTCTCTCTCTCTCTCTCTCACACACACACACACACACACACTCTACCTTTCAGAAGTGAGTTTATCTGTATCTGAACAACATAAGACAATAGAGAGAGAGAGAGAGAGAGAGAGAGAGAGAAAGAGCTTCTAATGACATGTAACAGTGGCCCCCAAAAGTGTTTAGACACTTAATTCACACTCATTGCACTAGATAACTAAATATCAAAATCCTTTATTAAAAAAAAAGGTCATTTGTGTGTTTGCAGATGCCACTAAATTTAATGTTAAGACATTTAGTGTGACTGAAGCGGCCTAATGCATTTAAAACACTGTGTCTGATGGAATTGACTCTCTCCCTAAAAACAATCATTGTATTTCTGACAGCATCACATACATGCATGCATATACATATACAACATCATATGCATGTATCTCTCTTTATGATTAAAATACTCTATTAGTTTATGAGCATCAAAGATAGAAATATGTTTATGTTTGTAAACACTGTTTGTTTGATGTCACAGTGTACCAGCAGACCTGAGACAGATTTAACACTCTGAGCTGTGATAGTCGACACTGGTGAAGAAGAGGAAATGGTTAGTTATGGTGGTTAGTTATTAGTAGTATTATAATGGTTGACTTTAAGCATTAAGACAGATTTATAATGCATGAAAGCTGTGTAATTTTTATTTTGTAGGTTTTTGTCTTTATACCTGCAGTAGATTATTTTAATTAACAAGATTTTAAAACTTGTGACTCGAGCAGTTCAGGGCTTGTTTTGTTTTAGAAATCTGTGCTTTAATGGTCTCCAGAACGTCCAATAGACAGCTGACCTAAATACTGTCTTGGAAGTATAATTAAGTTATAATTAATACATGTATTCTGTTCCAGTGGCGCTCCAGTGTAGTATATATATGTCTCAGATCACTCATTGTGATCACGCGCTGTAGTTCATGTTGACGCCACTGTGTGTCGCTGTTGTTCTACTCGCTGTTAAAGAAAGGCGTGTCCTACCTCCACTTCGTCACGGCCAGATCCCCCACCCCTCTCTCTCTCCCCTCCTCTCCCACTCTTTCTTTGCTCTCTGCTTCTCTCACCCTCTCTTACCTCATGTTATATTCAATCACCTCATGATAGGACGTCAGCGTTTGGCTGATAAAAACATTACCAACAAAAACACAAAAGTATTTTGTGGACTATTGTTTTTGGATTCGCAGTTTTGAGGATTTGTGATGGATGCATTATTTTGTTCCTGGTGTGTGGATTTATCTTTGCGTTGCTCTCGTCCGTTTAGAAGGTTTGGCTGATTTCTTTTGTGTGAGATCATCGAATGAAACGGATTCTCCACTCGCATGGAAATGTAAGGTATCTATTTTGATAGTCATTTAAAAAAAAATTCACTCCGTAGAATACAAGTGCAGCCATGTTTATATCTACGCAGAGGCATTTAATAGCGTGCTTTTTAGTCGTTTTGGTCTGTCACATTTTGTATGTATCCGGACAGATTTCATACAGTGTGTCGGAGGAGGTCAAACTGGGAACCACAGTCGGTAATTTAGCTAAAGATATAAACCTATCAGTTAAGGAACTGCAGTCTCGGGGCTTCCGCGTAGTGTCCGGCTCTAAGAAGCAGTATTTTAATGTGAATACAGAGACGGGCGCGCTGCAGGTGAACGAGCGCATTGACCGCGAGGAGCTTTGCGCGAGCGCGCTCTCGTGCTCCGTTAATCTGGAGCTCGTGGTGAACAATCCGCTGCAACTCTACCGGGTCAAAATAAACATCCTCGACATTAATGACAACTCTCCGGTGTTTCCCGTCGGCTCTGTCTACCTCAACATCACTGAAATCACAGCACCGGGTGCGCGTTTCCCTACCGAGAACGCGCACGACGCAGACATCGGAGTGAACTCAATTAAAACGTACAAACTAGGTCCCAACGAGTTCTTCTCTTTAGACGTGCAAACGCACGGTGACAAAAGTGTTTCCGCCGAATTAGTTCTTCAGCACGCGTTGGACAGAGAAAAAAACCCTCGTGTTGATCTTTTAGTCACAGCTGTGGACGGCGGCGCGCCTGCCAGAACGGGCACTTTAACGATTAAAGTAAACGTTTTAGACGCAAACGATAATGCGCCGGTATTTACCAAGTCGTTATATAAAGTCTCCGTAGCGGAGCACGCGCCGATTGGCACCACAATTACGAGACTGCAGGCTCGAGATCCGGACGAAGGGTTGAACGGAGAGATAATTTACTCTTTCGTTAGTCGAACGCCTCAAAACGTTCTGCAGACGTTTGATATTGACGCGCAAACCGGAGACGTCGTCATTAAAGGTGATATTGATTATGAGAAAAATGCCGCTTTTGATGTGAGAGTTCAAGCCACTGATAAAGGTCACGTGACCATGTCGGGGCACACTAAACTTTTAATAGAAGTCTTGGACGTTAACGATAACCCGCCAGATGTTACTGTAACGTCACTTCTCAGCCCGGTAGAGGAAAACGCGGGGAAGGGCACGGTCGTTGCTCTAATGACTGTATCAGATCCAGATTCGGGTAAAAACGGAGCGGTGCGTGTTCGCCTCGCAGAGTCTGGTCCGTTTAAATTACAGTCGTCCTTTCAAAACTACTATTCGTTGGTTTTGGAGGGCGTATTGGACCGAGAGAACTTAACGGAGTATAACATAACGGTCGTTGCTGAAGATGAAGGTTCGCCGTCAATGACTAGAGCGAAAATAATTCAAGTGCAGGTCGCTGATGTGAACGACAACGCGCCTCGTTTTCAGAGTCCAGTCGAGTACGCGTATCTGCGTGAAAACAGCAAAGCCGGTTCTGTTATATGCACGCTGACTGCCTCTGATGCGGATATCATGGACAACGCACATATAACGTATTCTTTACTGCAAAGCTCCGTCAACGGTACACCCGTCTCCGCGCTACTGAAAGTAAACTCAGTGACGGGAGAGATCGAGAGCATGCAGTCGTTTAACTATGAGGAGATCAAAACGTTTCAGTTTAAAGTTCAGGCCACAGACTCTGGTGTTCCTCCGCTCAGCAGTAACGTGACTGTAAATGTTTTTATTCTGGATGAGAACGACAATAGTCCCGGGATTCTCGCGCCCTATTCCGAGCACGGTTCCGTTATCACGGAGAACATTCCCTATTCTGCTGAGGCGGGCTACTTTGTGGCCAAGATCAGGGCTGTAGATGCAGATTCTGGTTACAATGCGCTTCT